>CM053037.1:117627009-117659509 GCA_028564925.1 Lithobates sylvaticus
GCAGAGAGAGGGGATCAGCAATCTGGCAGTCATGTTCCACCAGCTGCAGCTTACTGCCAGGTTTGCTCCAGTGGTGAAGAGGGAGGGGATGATGAGGTCCCTGACTCCACGTGGGTGCCTGAAGGGAGAGAGAGGAGGAGGAGGAGGCGGCGGCACATGTCCAACGAGGCAGGATGCCCTCCGGAGGCCAGCACACCAACTGAATCACACCGCAGAGCTCCGCCTGTGCAGGGCGCTGCCTCTGCACGTTATCACAAAAGTTCTTTGGTGTGGGCCTTTTTTGAGACGAGTACATCAGATCGCACCACTGCTATTTGAAATATTTGTCTCAAGCGTATCTCGCGTGGCCAAAACATCAGCCGCTTGGGCACCACAAGCATGACCAGACATATGTCGACCTGCCATGCAGCTCGTTGGCAAGCGCACATTAAAGACCCACACCAAAGAACAAAGCGGACCTCTCCTTGCTCCTCATCAGCTGGGATCTCCAACCCCACTATATCTTCAGTCCTCTCTGAAAGCTGCTCTGAGAGGACTGAAGGTGTAGAATTAGGTGTGTCACAACCAAGTACTTGCAGTACACCGACGTCCGATTGTAGCAGGCAAATTTCCCTGCCCCAGCTGCTGGACCATCGAAAGAAGTTTACTCCCAGCCATCCACATGCCCAGCGGTTGAATGCTAGCTTGGCTAAATTGCTAGCACTTCAACTGCTGCCTTTTCAGTTGGTAGACTCGGCCCCCTTCCGTGAGTTTGTTCAATGTGCGGTTCCTCAGTGGCAGGTTCCCAAACGCCACTTTTTCTCACGGAAGGCGATTCCGGCTCTCTACTGGCATGTGGAAGGCAATGTCCATGCCTCGCTGGACAGGGCGGTCAGCGGTAAGGTGCATATTACCGCTGACTCATGGTCCAGCAGGCATGGACAGGGACGTTATCTGTCTTTCACGGCCCATTGGGTCACTCCATTGGCAGCTGGGAGGGATGCAGGACAAGGTGCAGTAGTGTTGGAGGTTGTTCCGCCACCACGCCTCCAAAATGCTACTACTGGTTGTGACACAACTCTCTCCTCCACCCCCTCCTCTTCTTCCTTCATGGCCTCTTCGAGTGCTCTGTCCTCGGAACCAGCAGTGCTCCGTAGGCATACAAGGGGCTACGCGAGTACGCAGGCAAAAAGATTCCATGCCGTGCTTGCGCTGGTGTGCTTGGGGGACAGGAGCCACACTGGGGCAGAGGTTCTGGCAACTCTGCAGGGGCAGGCCGAGAGGTGGTTGACACCACGCCAGCTTAAGCCAGGAATGGTGGTTTCTGACAATGGCACCAACCTCCTCTCCGCCCTGCGACAGGGGCAGCTCACCCATGTGCCCTGTATGGCTCACGTCCTCAACCTGGTGGTGCAGCGGTTCTTGGGCAGATACCCAGGCTTACAGTATGTCCTGAGGCAGGCCAGGAAAGTCTGTGTGCATTTCCGCCGATCGTATAATGCCAGTGCTCGGCTAGCTGAGCTGCAAAAGGAGTTGAACCTGCCCAAGAACCGCCTAATATGTGACATGCCCACCAGGTGGAACTCAACGTTGGCCATGCTGCGTACCTTTGCGACTATGGCACCAGGACAGGGTTAGGGGAGCTTGCATTTTTTTCCCCACGCCAGTGGAGCATGATCAGGGATGCATGCACTGTCCTGTCACCATTTGAGGAGGCCACGAGGATGGTGAGCAGTGACAGTGCATGCATCAGTGACACTGTACCTCTTGTCCACCTGTTGGAGCATACGCCGCGTGGGATAATGGACAGGGCACTTGAGGCAGAACAGAGGCAGGAAGAGGACTTCCTTGCCTCTCAAGGCCCCCTTTATCCAGACAGTGTTCCTTCTGTCCCACCCATCACACAGGAAGAGGATGAGGAGGAGGAGGAGGATTGTGTGAGCATGGAGGTGGAGCCTGGCACTCAGCATCAGCAGCAGCAGTCTTTTAGGGATGATGTACAGTCCCAACAAACCAGTGGACTTGTACGTGGCTGGGAGGAGGTGGCTAGCAATCATGTCGTCCTCAGTGACCCAGAAGACTCCGGACCGAATGCCTCAGCTAACCTACGTTGCATGGCCTCCCTGATCCTGCAAAGCCTGCGGAAGGATCCTCGTATTCTTCGGATCAAGGAGAGGGACCATTACTGGCTGGCCACTCTCCTTGATCCATGGTACAAGGGTAAGGTTGCGCACCTCATCTTGCCGTCGCAGAGGATGAGACATCTCAGGGAGGCCTTGCAGAAAGGTCTGTGCAATGCATTTCCAGAAACTGGGAGGTTACAAACTCCTGGTCCTGGACGACGAGTTGCTGAGGCTTCGGTCAGTAGCAGAAGGAGCGGTGGGGAAGGTGGATGTCTGACCGATGCGTTTAGACAATTTTTTAGTCCGCAGCCCCAAGGTATGATCGGTTCCAGCAACCATCGCCAGCGTCTGATATACATGGTGCAGGAATACCTAGGGGCAAGGTCAGACTTGGACACCTTTCCCACCGAAAATCCTCTGGCTTACTGGGTCTTGAGGATGGATCACTGGCCAGTGCTTGTACAGTATGCAATTGAGCTACTGGCCTGTCCTGCATCCAGCGTTCTTTCCGAACGCACATTCAGTGCTGCTGGAGGATTTGTCACCGATCACAGGGTGCTCCTGTCCACCGACTCGGTTGATCGACTGACCTCATAAAGATGAATCAGTCTTGGATCACCACCAGCTACCAGGCACCTGAAGCAGATATAACTGAATATATTATAATGTCACATCCCTTCAAGACTGCCTATGCTGATGCTGAGTGACTGTCCTGTTATGTTTACTGACTATCCTCTTCCTCCTCCTCAATGATCCATTCCTTGATCGCTTGGAAGAACATTTTTGTTTCTGGGTGCCACCACACCAGTGCCTAAGGCACAATTTTTTCAGCCCCTGTGTAACAGGGGCGTGTAATTACAATTTTTTTTAAAAAAATGCTTCGCAACAGGTCTGACTGCTGTGCTCCAAGTACAGTATCTGTGAGGGGTTGCAGTGTTGTGGCACCAGCACCGTTGCCTAAGGCACAATTTTTCAGCCCCTGTTTAACAGGGGCGTGTAATTACAATTTTTTAAGCAATGCTTTGCAACAGGTCTGACTGCTGTGCTCCAAGTACAGTATCTGTGAGGGGTTGCAGTGTTGTGGCACCAGCACCAGTGCCTAAGGCACAATTTTTCAGCCCCTGTTTAACAGGGGCGTGTTATTACAAATCTTGATCTAATAGTCCACAGCAGGGCCCATTCCTGCGCCCACCAAGAGTAACTGTGAGGGCTTACAGTCTTGTGGCAACACCGTCCACCACCAAAGGCCCAATTTTTCTGCCCTGTTCAACAGGTGCATGCAATTACAAATCTTGATCTAATAATTCACAGCAGGGCCCATTCCTGTACCCACCAAGAGTAACGGTGTAGCCACAACACTGTAAGCCCTCACAGTTACTCTTGGTGGGTGCAGGAATGGGCCCTGCTGTGAATTATTAGATCAAGATTTGTAATTGCATGCACCTGTTGAACAGGGCAGAAAAATTGGGCCTTTGGTGGTGGACGGTGTTGCCACAACACTGTAAGCCCTCACAAACATCTAATGGGGCAAATTTCTGCAGAGTATATACGGCAGGCCCCTACTTTCAAACATCCAACTTACAAACGACTCCTACTTGCAAACGGAAGGAGAAACAGGAAGTGAGAGGAAATCTATCCCTAGGAAGGGAAATTCTATCCTGTTAGATTTAATTTGGGAAAACGGTATCTCCTCTCTACTGATGCTTTATCACCAATCCTTGTTTCAATTAAAACCCTACTTTTCCAAAAACATTTGTCATTGGGACGGAAAGTGAGGTGAAATGTTCTGAACAGATGTGCAAAGACAGCAAATGTTACAGGGGTGATAACCCCTCCCTATGTTCTCCAAAAAGCTTAAAAATTGATTTTTTTTGGATGGAGCTACACTTAAAAATGTACCTGTTCAGATTCTACTTAAGAACAAACCTACAGTCCCTGTCTTGTTTGCACCGCCTATATACTGCTGTTCAGAGTATATAGGGTTGTAGGTATAGGGTTTTATTTTGGGTGCGGGGTCCCCCTTAATATCCATACAAGACCCAAAGGGGCTGGGGTGGGGGGGAGATGGGGTAGCCATGCCATTTTTCTCAAGGATTTTCAGCCATATGGCCAGGACAAGACATGATATTAAAAGCCGCAAGTGGTTTTAAACGGCTTATTCTTTTCCTTTATAAATGTCATTTTGTGCAGGGACAGTTCTAAACATGGGAAACACATGCCACTTCACAGGCATACTTTAGACACCCCCCCAGGTACCATATTTAAAGGAATATTTCACTTTTTTTTTTTTCACTTTATGCATCATTAAAATGACTGCTCCCGAAAAAACGTTAGTTTTTAAAAGTTCTTTTTGCATTGATATATGTCCCCTGGGGCAGGACCCGGGTCCCCAAACCTGTTTTATGACATTAACATGCATATTGGCCGTTATAATTAGCAATGTTGATTTCGTACGTTCGCGTCCATTGTAACGAATAGGGTTCGAAAATTTGCGCGAACTTTCGGTCCGTTCGAAGGTTCTGGTGGGAACCGAACCCGGGGGTGTTAGGCTCATCCCTACTCCCTGCATGTTGGGCCTCTGTATGTGGCCACGCTGTGTAAAAGTCTCACACATGTGGTATCGCCATACTCAGGAGGAGGAGTAGTAGAATGTGTTTTGGGGGGGAAATTTGTGCTATGCATATGCTGTGTGTGAGAAATAACCCGCTAATATAACAATTTTGTGAAAAAAAAGAAAAGAAAATCTTGATTTTGCAAAGAATTGTGAGAAAACTTCAAAAAAACTCACCAAGCATCTTACTAAATACCTTGGAATGTCTACTTTCCAAAAAGGGGTCATTTGGGGGCTGTTTGTACTTTCCTGGCTTGTTAGGGTCTCAAGAAATGAGATAGGCCGTCAGTACTTCAGGTGTGATCAATTTTTTGAGATTGGCACCATAGCTTGTGGACTCTAACTTTCACAAAGACCAAATAATATACACCGATTTGGGTTATTTTTACCAAACATATGTAGGGGTATAAATTTTGGCCAAAATATATGAAGAAAAATTACTAATTTGCAAAATTTTATAACACAAACGAAGAAAAATTCATTTTTTTTTTACAGAATTTTCGGTCTTTTTTCTTTTATAGCACAAAAAAAAAAAAAAAAAACGAGCGGTGATTAAATACCACCAAAAGAAAGCTCTGTTTGTGTGAAAAAAAGGACAAAAATTTCAAATAGGTACAGTGTTGTATGACCGAAAGCTGAAAATTGGTCTGGTTATTAAGGGGGTTTAAGTGCCCAGTGGTCAAGTGGTTAATCGTTTTTATTGTTATTGCAGGGAATGCAATTATCCCCTATGATAGCAATAGGTAGTAACATGTGGGGTCTATTAGACTCTAGATTTCTTCTCTGCCCTCAAAGCATCTGACCACACAAAGATCGGTGCGATAAGATGCTTTCCCAATGGCGCTGTTTATATCCGGCGAAACCGAAGTCAAGAAATGCTCGTAGCTTTCGGTTTCTTAGGTCATAGAGATGAATGGAGCCAATCTGGTCTCCAATCAGCTCTATGGTCAGCTGGCAGAACCACCGGCTGCATTCTCGGGTTCCCTGGTGGGACAGAGCCCGAGAAAACCATGGAAGACAGCGGGAGGGGGGAGACATTACCTCCCACTGCTTGTAAAAACAGTCTAGCAGCAAATTAGCCGCTAGGATTGCTTTTACATGAAAGCCGACCACCGGCTGAAAAGAATGATACCTAAACCTGCAGGCATCATTCTGGTAGAACTACTCAAAGTCCAGCAGCATACCAGTACGTCACTGGTCCTTGTTGGGCATATATTGTAATGTTCTTTTTTTTCATGCAGCCTGTGTGCTAAATGGGGAAAAAAGATTGATCAGTGATATGCCCACCATTAGAATTCCACCCTGCATCCACCCACTTCTAATGATGGGCATACATGCACCATTTTTGTTTTTTAACTGTGGTGGTGAAATCACCTCCTACATCGCTGGAGTCGCTTATTTACATATCGTGAGAGCAAACGCTGTTGCTGTCAAGATAAGTAAATCTGTGCTGCAGCTGAATGGCGTACCTGAAAAGCAAACAAACAATGATAACAATAAAAAAGTTACTCCAATAAAACAACTTTTTTTTATTGCAATCTGTTCCAAAAAAAAAGAGTAAAAAATATATGCTGAAGCATGGGGGCAGTCTTCCCCTAATTTTAGCGACAAATCACCCCTCCACCCCTGCCCCCATGCTTTGACATATATGCTCTTTTTTTAACTGTGGTGGTGATATCACCTCCTACAGCGATGGAGTCGCTGATTTACCGTTTATCGTGAGAGTAAATAAATCAGTGCTGCAGCTGAATGGCGTACCTACAAAGAAAATAATGTTTAATGTTACAAAACAAAAGAATTACATACCTGCAAAACAAACATGATAAAACATAGTAACAATAAAACATTACAGCATAAAATACAGTTTTTACACTTTTATTTGTAACTGTAAATGTTCCAGGTTCAGGTCTCTCAATAGTGTGCCCTAGGACTGTGCAGTGCTGTACCCTAATACTCCACTAGTGTGTGGTAGCGACGGAAACATTCACAGATGCAGAGACCAGGTTGGTCAGGACAGGAGGGACAATAATAGCGGGTGTCATGCCTATATCCGCATTTCCTACAGACACAACATCTTTGGGGTGCTCGTTGGGTAGGGGTACCAGGGAGGACATCCGGAAACTGCCTCTCATGCAGCCGGCTCACTGCATTTACATTGTGAAGTTGGGGCACAGCACCATCTAGAAACAGATGGGTTGTGATGATCTCTTCAAGTACGGCACCATCAACTGGTCGTTGAAGTCTACCCCTCCCATGTTAAGGTTGTAATCGTGGACATAGAGGGGCTTCTCAATGACACCAGTCGCCATTGCAATTTGGACTGTCGTATCTGCGTGAAGGGAGGACAGAACTAAAACATTCCGTGTCCCTCCACTTCACTGCAAGCAAATTATTACATCTCCCCCCATTTAAGCCAGGAATCTACAAGCCATTGCGACATGCACCAATTCCACAATCAAAAAGGTGACTAAAAAGTGTCACGCTTGTGTAATAATTGTCCACATACAAGTGGTACCCCTTTCCGAATAAGGGTGACACCAAGTCCCAAACAATCTTGCCAGCGCTCCCTATGTAGTCTGGGCAGTTGGGAGGCTCCACGTGACTCTTTTCCCTCGTAAACCTATATATATATATATATATATATATATATATATATATATATATATATAGCCTGTTGCCCTGTCACAGAGCTTATACAATGTGACCCCATATCTGGCACGCTTGCTGGGGAGAAACTGAAAGACAAGCGGCTCGAAAACGTAATCATTGTCTTAACGCAGATAACTTGATCGGGAATAAACAAGGCTGCAAACTGTTGGTTAAAGTGGTTTACGAGGGGCCGAATTTTATGGAGCAGATCAAATCAAGAGTCACCCCGAGGATGACAGAGTTCATTGTCGTTGAAGTGCATGAACTGCAAGATCTGCTTGTATCTAGTCCTGGCCATGGAAGCAAAGAACATGGGCATACAATGAATATGGTCAGTGGACCAATATGACCGCAACTCACTCTTTTTAGTTATGCCCATGAGGGAGAGGCCCAGAAAGGTTTTAAATTTGGAAACCATAATAGGTTTCCATTCTCTGGCAAGGGTCAAATGCGGCGATAAATTGACCAGCATACAAATTGATTTGGTCCACAATAGATCTATAGAGAAAAAAAAAAAAAACAATGAATAAAGATCAAGTGACGTAAAATCAACTGTTTCCACCTGAATTCCTGGTTGGCCAGTGAATGAGGGAAGTACGGGTGCTGCAGAAGTGGTGGGCTCCCAATCAGATTTAGCATATGCAGCAGGATGGACACTATGGACTCTACGGGCCTGTCTTTGTCTTCTTGGTGGCTGCAGGACACTACTTGTGCTAGCCACCGCACCAGCTTGAACTGCACTTATGGAACTCGCCACATCACCAAGTGTTACTGCAATTCTGGTTTGTCTATGACCAGGATGTACTAGGCCGCTGGTGCTTGCAAGTTCACCAGAAGGATGAGCAGCACTAGTACTGGTTCTCTGCACTATACGAGAGCCCTGCGGTTCTTGCACCTCAACAACAGAAGAACGGGGTCCAGTACGCCAGACCTTAGCAGGGACCACTACTCCATCGTCAGAGCTATCTGTCAGGGTGCCGCTGCTCTCTACAGGTTTGTATACTAAAGACTGAATCTGACAGTGAGGCTTCCCCTTTGTTCTCATCTGCCATGCTCAGCAACGCGTAGGCCTCTTCACTAGTGTACCTCACTTTGGACATTTTGGCCTCTAAATTTAAAAAGGAACAGCTATTGTGACTCACAGGCAAAAGAGCACCTGATTGTCAGAGCCTGCTTCAATCACTACCAAAAAAAACTGTTAGCATTCACAGGGATCAGGCGTGACTCTGCAAACGCTGCAGTTATTTGTGTTGCGTTTTGTAAATGACAGTGATCTATTGATACTGCACTTGGGTGGGCTGGGCGGAGGGGCTAAATGCAGGTGCTAGCAGGTGTGTGGGCTGATCCTGCTAACGTTGCGTTTTTGGGAACACTAAACTAAACTATTGGGGATGCTAATATAGTTCTGGTCTGCTGGAAGCCAGCTATGTCTGTAACACCTTAAGAGACAGTTATCCTTAAGACCCCTTTCACACTGGAGGTGCTTTTTAGGCTCTTTCAAGCTAAAAAAAAAAAAAAGTGCCTGAAAAACTCACGAAAACCTATTTCCATTATAATCAATGAATGCTTTCACACGGAGGCAGTGCGCTGACAGGGCGGTGAAAAAAACGCCCCTCTCCATTAAAATGAATGGAAAGCTCTTCAAAAGCGTCTGAAAAGCTCTTCAAAAGCATTGTGTTTTACTGGCAGTTTAGAAGTGCCTCAGTGTGAAAGGGGCCTTAATGCGGTTTGAGAGCTGCTGTTCATTTGTTTAAAGCCTACACCACTACTACGGCTGAATAGGCGAAGTTCGGGCTGAACTTATGCTCGGCTCGAACTGTTCACCCATTTTTACCACCAACATTTGAAGTCCACAATGAGGCTGCACCAAAATGTGATCCTGGACATCAGCCTCTCCTGTAAAAGAACCTCCATTCATCCCAAGCAAAAGTAAATGAAAAAGAAAAACCTGAACAAGACAAAAGAAAGCTTTAGCCTCATCTAAAATGTGATGTTCACATTGAGACTGGACATCAGCCATAAACTGCAGAAGAACACCCAGTCATCCTAGGCAAAAGAAAATGAAAAAATGCAGCCAGAGCAGGGCAAAAGGCAGCTCGAGACCCCCAAAATGTGGTGTTCAGATTAAGACTCCCTCAAAATGTGAAGTCCACAATGAGACTCTACCAACATGTGAAGTGCACATTGAGACTCCACCAAAATGTGATCCTGGACATCAGCTTCTTCTGCAGAAGAAACTGGTCATCCTAGGTAAAAGAAAACAAATAAGAAAAAAAAACAAAACAAGATAAAAGACAGCTTGAGACTTCCCAAAATGTGATGTTAAGGTTGAGTCTCCATCACAATGTGGTGTTCACATTGAGACTCCATTAACCACTATACGACCGCCGGCCGTCAATTGACAGCCAGGCGGCACAGCTCCTAGGGCGAGAGGCCGTTATAAGTGTTTCTCTGTACAGAATTGATGTCCTCCCCCTCCCGGCCCTCCAGGGAGCGCACGTGCGCACCCGCCGTGTCACTAGGCACCCGATGCGCGTGCCCATCGGCCGCGATGTCCACCGGCCAACCGTGATTGCCCAGTAACACAGCGGGACCATGGATCTGTGTGTAAACACACAGATCCACGGTCCTGTCAGAGGAGAGGAGCCGATGGTGTGTTCTCTGTACAGAGAAACACTGATCGGTCTCCTCCCCTTGTCAATCCCCTCCCCCTACAGTTAGAATCACTCCCAGGGAACATGTTAACCCCTTCAGCGCCCCCTAGTGGTTAACCTCTTCCCTGCCAGTCACATTTATACAGTAATCAATGCATTTTTATAGCATGGATCGCTGTATAAATGTGAATGGTCCCAAAAATGTGTCAAAAGTGTCCAATATGTCCGCCGCAATATCGCAGTCACGATAAAAAAAAAAAACGCAGATCACCGCCATTACTAGTAAAAAAAAAAAAATATATATAATAATAAAAATGCTATAAATCTATCCCGTTTTGTAGACGCGATAACTTTTGTGCAAACCAATCAATATACGCTTATTGTGAATTTTTTTACCAAAAATATGTAGAAAAATACGTATCGGCCTAAACTGACGAAAAAAAATGTTTTTTTTTATATATTTTTTTTGGGATATTTAGTATAGCAAAAAATATTGTTTTTTTTAAACTTGTCCCTCTTCTTTTGTTTATAGCGCAAAAAATAAAAAACCACAGAGGTGATCAAATACCACCAAAAGAAAGCTCTATTTGTGGGGACAAAATGATAACAATTTCATTTGGGTACAGTGTTGTATGACCGCGCAGTTGTCATTCAAAAGGCCCATACACACGATCAGACTTTTTGACAACATGCAAATTAGCTGTTTTAAGGCAACATCCGACCGTGTGTACGCTCCATCGGACAAACTTTTTTGGTTTTCATCAGAGACTTTTGTTGGCTGTGCGAACGGACAAACTTTCCGGCAACAAAAGTCTGATGGAGCAAAGCCTGATCATGTGTACAGAAAACCATAGGACTTTTGTACAAAGTATAAGCATGCATGCTCAGAACCAATGCAAAAGATCAGACAACAATACAGAAGTTGACCAAAGGTGGCGGTAAAGAGCAGAAAAACCACGTGATTTGGTGAAAGTTGGCCGAAAAAGTCCTGCTGTGTGTATGCAATACAAGTTCAAGGCCGACACCCTTTGTACAAAAATCCACTGGAAAGTTTGTACAAAGTCCGATCGTGTGTATGAGGCTTAAGTGTGACAGCGCTGAAAGCTAAAAAATGGCTTGGGCGGGAAGGGGGTGAAAATGCACTGTACTGAGGTGGTTAAAATGTGAAGTACACATTGACACTCCACTGAAATGTGAGGTCCACAATGAGACTTCTCCAAAATGCGATCTTGGTCATCAGCTATCATCTCCCCCTGCAGAAGAACCCCCAGTCATCATTGGCAAAAGACAAAAAAGAAACAAGAGCAAGGCAAAGACAGCTTGAGACTCCACCAACATGTGAAGTCCACAATGAGACTACAAATTCTGGATGGACCCTCTGCACACTGCTACTCCCTTTCCAGCAAACTATGCAATGAAAAACAGGATTCTTATAACAGCTTACCTGTAAAAATCCTTTTCTTTTGAAGTACATCACGGGACACAGCGCGATAGTAATTACTATGTGGGTTAGAGTCCACCTTCAGGTGCTGGACACTGGCACACCCTAAACAGGAAGTTGCCTCCCTATATAACCCCCCACATACTAGGAGCATCTCAGTTTTGTAGCAAAGCAATACACGTGTACACTAGAAAGAGGGGGGACCTCTGTCCCCCGTGATGTACTTAAAAAAGAAAAGGATTTTACAGGTAAGCTGTTATAAAAATCCTATTTTTTTTAATCGTACATCACGGGACACAGAGCCATAGTAATTACTATGTGGGATGTCCCAGAGCAATGCCAACTGAGGGGAGGGAGACACAAAAAAAAGTAGGGCACCATGAGATCAGAGGACTTATACTGCTGCCTGTAGTACACTGCACCCAAAGGCGACATTCTCATGTCTTTTTACATCCACCTGATAGAATCTGGTAAATGTATGGATTGAAGACCAAGTTGTGGCCTTACAGATTTGAGCCATGGAGGCTTGGTGATGCACTGCCCACAAAGCATTACAGCCCTAGAGGAGTGCATTTTGATTTGAGAGGGTAGAAACTACCTATTTAAATCATAAGCTAGAACGATTACTTGTCAAATCCATTTAGAATAGTAGATTTCCATGCTGCCTGTCCTCTTTTAGGACCTTTAGGCAATACGAACAAAATATCAGTTCTCAAATCTGAGCAGTCGTCTTTAAGTAGACTGCTTTCACCACATCAAGAGAATGTAGTGATTTTTCTTCCATAGAACAGGGTTCTGGAAAAAAAAATGAAGACGGAACAATATCCTGGTTTAGATAAAAACCTGATACTACCTTCGGTAAAAAGTTAGAGTGAGGAAGCCATACTACCTTATCCTTGTGAACAATAATAATATGGCTCTTTACAAGACAAAACAGGCAATTCTGATACCATTCTTGCAGCAGATATGGTTACCAGAAAAAATAGTTTCCTTGTCAAAAAAGGACCAAGGGAACATGTCGTATCGGTCCAAGAAAAGGCTGTTTTGTAATGCCGCCAAACTAAATTCAAGTCCCAAGGTTTCAAGGGTGACCTAACTGGGGATTAAGCCGTGTTACACCCTGAATAAAGTTACGAACCAAAGAAAGCGCAGCAAGTGGTCATTGAAATAATACCGATAAGGCCGAGACCTGTCCTTAGAAAGCACTCAAGGCCAGCTTTATTTCTCAGCCATCTGCAGAAAGTCAAGGATTCTACCTTTGACCTATTTCCTGAGGTGCAACCCCTGGTTTCACACCAGGAGACATATGCTTCCCAGATTCCATAATATACAAATTATGGAGGCCAGCTCCCTTGCACTAACCAAAATAGAAACCACTGAATCTGACAGCCCACGTTTCTTTAGAGTGTGGGTCTCAATAGCCAAACCGTTAAATTTAGCATTTGTAAAGTAGGATGGAATACCGGACCTTGCGAAAGAAGGTCTGGCCACAGCAGTAGGGTCCATGGGTCCCCTACTGTCATCTTTACAATCCCTGAATACCAAGATTTCCTGGGCCCCGCTGGAGGCCACAAGAATCACTGATTTCCCTTCCAGCGTGATACTGCAAAGAAGTCATGGACACAGGCAGAATAGGAGGGAATGCATAAATCAGTGAGAACCGATTCTACGGGAATAGCAAGGCGATCTGTTCTGCATGCTAGCGGATCCTTTGTTTTTGAGAAATAAAGTTGTCGATGTCTTTGTTGAACCTGGACGTAAAACAGATCTATGTCTGGGATCCCCCATCTTTGAAATATTGACAGAAAGATATCGGGGTGAAGGAACAATTTTCCCGGAAACAAATGCTGGCGACTCAAGTCCGCCTGCCAATTTTCCATTCCTAGAATGAAGACTGCAGATAGGCAAAGTACATTGTTTTCTGCCCAAGATAGGATATGATTCACCTTTCTCTGGGCCGCACAACTTCTTGTGCCCCCTTGGTGATTAATATAGGCCACTGCTGTGGCATAGTCGGATTGAATCCTGGCAGGACAATAGCGTAAACTGAACGTTCAGGCCCTCAGAACCAAGTGCTCTGCCTGAATTTCTAGAATGATAATGGGCAAGGTCATTTCTGATCTGGGCCACTTCCGTGGTAACTCAAGGAAGGTTTTTTCCCCCCTTTAGAAATTAACCATAAACTGAGGCTCCGGCGTACCCAGCCTACAGTACTTGGTATTTCCAGGTGGTCCATCCGGGTGCTAACCAGGCCCGACCCTGCTTAGCCTCCAAGATCAGACGAGATCGGGCCGCTTTCAGGGTGATGTGGCCGTAGGCTTAGGAGTCAGACACATTGGGAATCTAGAGCTTGAACCCTTTGTTCCAAACCAATAGGATAATGTTTTGCAGCAGTCTCGAATGAAACTGAGCATAAGGAACGGCCTCGAATGAAGCCACCATCTTTCCCAACAACCTCATGCAAAATTGAATAGAAAAATTCATCTTGCTTCGACAACCTAAATCAGTTTCTTTATGGCGCTGATCTTTGCCTGGGGCAAGAATACCCTTTTCTGGGTGTACCTATGATCAGACCCAAGTATCTTAGCCCTTTTCATGGTTTTAAAGAAGGTTTCTCCTAGGCTGAGAAACCTACCTAGATATTCCAGGTAGTTGAATGTGGTGACCATACTTTGGTCTAAGCGGGCTACCGACTGGACTATCGAGAACAGGAGGCTTTAGTATCTTGTAGGTTTCCTCCCCGAAGACCTCTTTTGTCCCTGGGGTTAACCCTGAGGATTACCTTTTTGAACCTGACAGCGGAAGCCGTCGTGACTGCCTGGAGGCTGATGCCCCTGGTACAGAAGAAGGAGCTTTAAAAATGAAAATACATTTACTCCTTTTCTTAAATGGCAAAAGGGGTACTTTTTCCACTAGAATTTGTTTGGATGTATTATCCAAAACATCTCCAAATAGCTGTTTCACCGCAAAAGAAAGACTAGCCAGGAAGTTCTGCATGGTGCTTAGCGAAGGGTGCAAGGCCTGAAGGATAGAATACAGATCCTGGGCCTGCTGTGCAGGATAACCTTGAACACCTGTTTAAACTGGTCTCTCAATAATTAAGCAATTACTGTCAGCGCAGGCTGAGACACTCAATCTGCCAGAGAAAAAGGTGTTTTTTTTTTCTTTAATAGGAATTCCAACTTTTTATCCGTTGGATCCCTAAGCATTTGAGCATTGCCTATCACAGCGCTCCTTCAGTGTTACCTACAACTCTGTCTCCTCCTCTCCATTGCCCCTTTCTGTGGGGGTCCCCCAAGGCTCTGTTCTTGGACCCCTTCTCTTCTCTATCTACACCTCCTCCCTTGGTCACTTGATAACCGCCCACGGCTTCCAATACCACTTATACGCCGATGACACCCAAATCTGTCTGTCTACTCCTCACCTCACTCCTTCAGTCTCCTCTCGCATTACTAACTTACTGACATCTCAGCATGGATGTCGCACCACTTCCTTAAATTAAATCGCTCTAAAACTGAGCTATTAATATTTCCCCCTGCCCATGCCCCCCTCCATGACTTTTCCATCAAAATCAACAATGCAACCATCAGTCCCTCCCCTCACGCCAGGGTACTCGGTGTAATCCTAGACCCGGACTTGTCATTTCAGCCTCAAGTCCAATCGCTGTCAAAAGTTTGTAGACTTCACCTCCGTAACATCTCTAAAATTTGCCCCTTTTTAACAAATGACACCACCAAGCTCCTCATTCACTCCCTTGTTATCTCTCGCCTTGACTATTGCAACTCCCTTCTCATTGGCCTGCCTCTCCATAGGCTCTACCCTCTTCAGTCTGTCATGAATGCTGCTGCCAGACTTATCCACCTTACCAACCGTTCAGTGTCTGCCAACCCTCTCCTCCAATCCCTACACTGGCTCCCAATCACCCAGCGAATTAAATTCAAAATACTAACCACAACTACATCACCAATCTTGTCTCCAAACATATCCCAAACCGTCCTCTCCGCTCTTCTCAAGATCTCATCCTGTCAAGCTCTCTTGTTTCCTCCTCCAATGCTCGTCTTCAGGATTTCTCCAGAGCCTCTCCCATCCTCTGGAACTCCCTGCCTCAACCTATCCGGCTATCCCCTACCCTAGCTACCTTCAGGCGATCCCTGAAAACTCATCTCTTCAGGGAAGCCTATCATGTCTCCAACTAATCTTCTACCACTTCCATCAGCTCATTCCCCACAGTTTACAACCTTTTGTATCACCTCCCCCACCCTATTAGATTGTAAGCTCTTCTGAGCAGGGCCCTCTTAATCCTCTTGTATTTTATTGTATTATAACTGTATTGTCTCCCTTTTTATATTGTAAAGCGCTGCGTAAACTGTTGGCGCTATATAAATCCTGTAATAAATAAATAAAATAAAAATTGTCTGCCGGACAGTCAAACTCTTATTCACAGAGGATATAACATCATTAATTGCTAGTATACCCTACTTAGTGAATTTCCTCCACCATAGGATAAAGTGTGAAAACTTTTTAGGAGGGAAAATAATGCTCATCTGGGTGATACAAAAAATCTTTTCCAACAATGGACAGGAAAAGGCATGCACAGCTTGAGGAGGCTTTAGCGAACCCACTCAGTTAAGGGTACATAAATGTGGAGCGGACTGTGACAGAGGCTTTTGGAGAGGATTGAATGCTAGCCTCTTGCCTACTGATTATGGGCCCCGGATTTTACGGGAACAAATACTCTTTTCGAGGTGAATGAGAAATCCAGTCTGATCTGTACTAATCAGACTCAATCTTGTATATATTGTATATTGTCTCATTTTGTTGTGGACTCTTTGCTGTGATTGTTTGGGGTGTGGCGGTTTTCCAACGTTCTATTGTGTCTGTCTGCCATGGATATTATGGGATTTTTATCTCTATTGAGGGAGGGGGGATTCCTCCAGCAGCCCCCTGCTGATAAGACTGTTTACTGATGAGAAGTTGAACACACCTGACCTGTGTGTCTGTTGTCATTGGACACATAGTAATTACTATGGCTTTGTGTCCCGTGATGTACGATTAAAGAAAACTGGGATATTTAGTTAACAGATTTTTAAGCTGACCAACTGCGTCAAAGTAATCCCTCTCCTGGCCAGTCCTACACTGCCTTGCCATTGAAAATGCTACAGTGGACACCATGCCAACATTGGGCATAAAGACTCAAGGTTGGGGAAAGCGACTAGGTTCAGATCTGGTCACTGAACTGCGTTACAACAGAGAAAAGATATACCTGTGCTCAAATCCCAATAGCTTGTACATGTATTTAAAATCAGGTGCTACTGTGACCACATATTAACAGTACAAATTCTGGATGGACCCTCTGCACACTGCTACACCCTTTCCAGCAAACTATGAAATAAAAAAACAGATATTTGGTTTACATATACTCCCCCAAATTGTGATAATCTTCTACCATTTGATACAGTAGCTGCAGATGGGATGTCGATCCCGACCCCTTACCACGTGATCAGCTGTCAGCCAATGACAGCTGATCATGTGATGTCAACGCAGCCGGTAAGCGGCAATTTTTTCTCCTCGCTCTGACAGTGAAGAAAAAAAGCTGATCACCGGCCGCAGTGAGAGGGACATCAGTCCCGATCACTGCGAGCTGCCACCAACTCCTCAGTGCCTACCTGTGCCCCCTACAAGTAGGCAACAGTGCCGCCTATTAGTGCCCACCAGAACCACCCATCAGTGCCCACAGTGCCAAGTATCAGTGTCCAAAATCAGTGCCTAAAGAACAGTGCTGCACATCAGTGCCACCTATCAGTGCCCATCAGTGTCACCTACTAGTGCCCATCAGTGGCACCTATCAGTGCCATCTATCAGTGGTAGCTCTCAGTGCCCCTCAGTGCCACCCATCAGTGCCATCTTATCAGTGGCCATCAGTGACGCCAAATCTGTGCCCATCAATGCCGCCTTAACTGTGCCTATTAGTGCCCACCAGTGCAGCCCATCAGTGCCCACCAGTGCTGCCTCATCAGCGCATATCAATGAAGCAGAAAAATTACCTGTTTTCAAAATTTTATAACAAACTATTAAAAACATGATATTTTTTTTTTTTTTCAAAATTTTCATCTTTTTTTGTTTGTTTAGCAAAAAATGAAAACCCCAGCTGTGATTAAATACCACCAAAAGAAAGCTCTATTTGTGGGAAAAAAAATGATAAAAATTGTCAAAGTGCGCAAGCTAAAAAATTTAATTTTACCAGTTTTTTTTTACCTTTACCATGAAATGACCAGAGGGGTGAAAAATGACTGGATTTCAACCTTAAAAAGCCAACAAAACTGCCATTTCATGAAACGGGAAGTGATCTCCTCAAAACCAGAATTGGCCGTTAAACTGAAATCAACTCATATTTCAGCCCTTTGGCCATTCTTTCTTAAAAAGGTGGGTAAAAGAGCTTAAATAAAAAATTTCAGGGCACGCCCCTTACATTTTTCGAAATTTAGAAAAATGTTTTGGGAAGTTAGAAATGGTATTAAAATTGGCAAAAAAGCCCTCCAAAATGATGAAACAATGAGTAAAATGGAAAATGGTCAACCAAGGAGGTGTTAAAGGGCACTTTCCTGTTTTGGTGAATTCACATTGATGACGTTTTTGACTTTTGGTGGTTTCAATTTCAGTTTGAGAAAATGAGCATTCCCAGATTTTTCTTGGCTTTTTAAGGCTGAAATCAACTCATATTTCATCGCTCTGGTCATCCTTTCTCAAAATGATTGCACAATGGGTAAAAAGGCATTGGAAATTGAAAAATGTCTCGGGAAGTTAGAAAAGGTATTACAATGGGCAAAAAAGCCCCCCAAAATGATGAATGATATGGAAAATGGTCAAGGAAAATGTGTTACAGGGCCACTTCCTGTTTGGGTGACGTCACATTTGATGACGTTTTTGAATTTTGGTGGTTTGACTTCCAGTTTGAGAAAATGGAAATTTCCAGGATTTCCTTGGCTTTTTAAGGCTGAAATCAACTCATATTTCATCCTTCTGGTCATTCTTTTTTTTAAAAGATAATTTTGGCCTTTAAAACATATTTGCATCAATTTTAGGGACTTTAGATGCTGTTTTGACACATTTCCTTCCTAACTGAACCATTGGCCAAAGGTGTGAAAATTTCAGGGGCCACGCACGCAAATTGGGGAAAAAATTTTTTTGCATATTTTACCTGTTTTGGTTTCCTTTTACCAAGAAATGAGCAGAGGGATGAAAAATGACTGGATTTTGACCTTAAAAAGCCAAGAAACTGCCTAGAAAAACTGCCATTCCCTGAAACCGTGAGTGACCTCCTCAAAACTGGAAATGGCCCTTAAACACCTTTATGCTTGTTGACATTTTGGCCTTTAAAAAAATTTTGCATCCGTTTTAGGGACTTTTGATTCAATTTAGACATTTCCTGCCTAACTGAGCCATTGGCAAAAAGGTGTGAAAATTTCAGTGGCCGTACCCGCAAATTGGGCAAACATTTTTTTTGGCCATTTTGGCTTCCTTTTACCAATAAATGACCAGAGGGATGAAAAATTACTGGATTTCGACCTTAAAAAGCGAAGAAACTGCCATTGCCTGAAACTGGAAGTCAGTTGTATCGCTCTTCTTTGGTGATTAAGTTTGGGTTGGTTCCAAACAAAGAAGATATGATGCAATGAATACTTTTTTTGTATGAATTAAATATGTACATACCTTAAATTGATGTATATTGAACTATGTCTTGCTATACACTGACATCTTTATGTAGGTATTTCTATTATAGCTGGTTGACTATTAGTGATCTGCCAAAATCCCCATCAGAAGCCAAATTAATCGAATCGAGGCTCGCACCGCAAATTAGTATCGGGTGCTCCTGCCCTCTTCCTATAGATAAGGGAAGTGTCAGCCAATAGCCATGCCCCTGACGACGCTCTGAGTGAACAAAATGCATATGTTGGAGCCTGGCTATAACAGATGCTGACGGTGGCCATTTTGTTGCTTGGAAACTGTTTTGTTCCTACCATTCTAAAACTTGTTTTTAACATTGTAAATGTGAGTATTCTGGTTACTTTTTAATAAATCTGTGAGCATTTTTTGACATACTACACCATGAGGCGGTGTTATTTCTTGTTTTGACATACATGTGACCTGTGGAGAGATTGTCTCAGAGGGGCTACAGGACCTATTTGTCTGTCATTATTGCTGATCAAACACAAGCCAAAAGGGGTGTTGGGATGCTTATATGACCACCTATACTCTAGTGGTCCATATCTTGGGGTAAGAGGCCCGGTGTGCTGTGGTGTCGGTGGAGGAGTGTTAATTCACCTACAGTTTAATCTTCATGCACCTTGGGTGTTTCCTAAGACATATGGACTTTTACACTTCCGAGTACTTCATTGACAGTGGAACCTCGGATTACGAGCATAAACCGTTCCAGGAGTATGCTCGTAATCCAAAGTACTTGCATAATCAAAGTGAGTTTTCCCATTGAAGTCAATGAAAAGGAAAATAATTAGTTCAGCATTGACTTCAAAGGGATGCAATACCGCATGCGGCCAGAGGCGGGGTCGCTGGAGAGTCTCGGAAATGGCCAAAAAGCCCCGAGCACACTTCAGCTGACCTTGGCAAACCTCGAAAAGACTCCGTTCACAAGCCTTTCTGAGGTTTGCCAAGGTCAGCCGAAGTGTGCTCAGTCCTTTCCGAACACCGACGATCTCCACTGTTAGGCTCCGGCGCCCCCCGCCTCAGTCCAAAAGCGGTATTACACACTTGCTTTTGGTCTGTATTTTGCTCGTTTTGCAAGACAACACTTGCAAACCGAGTTAGGATTTTTAGAACTACAGTGCTCGTTTTGCGAAAAGCTTGTTAACCGCTTTACTCGCAAACCGAGGTTCCCCTGTACATATATACTCTGCGTGTTTTATGAAGATTTTAAGCTCTCTGTTATAACACTCACCAGATTCTTTTGACTTTGTGCCTCTCAGCTACAAAGTCTCCATGGGCATGTGTATGTTACCCTCCCACGTCTTTACAAAGCTCAGGCAACACCTCTCCTCCAGTTTAAACCACAGAGAATACACTCAACTTGTGCAAAGGGAACATAAGAGGACTCCATACAATGTAATGCCATTTATTTAAAAAATTTCATAAAAAAAAAACAGCTATGCACTCATTTTTACATAGGAAAAAAATTGCTTCGAGACCAGGAAGCGTGGCCATGGCGTACGCTGCACTGGCAGGATATGACGTCACTGGATAGTCTAGCCCAACTCATTTTGCCAGCCAACCAGGCATCTTCTGAAGATTTCAAACTTCTGTAATATCCACATGCCCATGGAGACTTTGTCGCCGAGAGGCACCAAGTCAAAAGAATCTGGTGAGTATTATAAGCAGACAAGCGCCTTGAGACGATTCAGTTCGCATTTGCAGCGCTATACAAATCATTAAATTCATTCAACAGTGGTGGAGGAGACAACGTTTACAGCACTTTTCTTGTACATGCACATAACCTGCACTGGAGCACTTTGAATAAAGAACACTACAAGAAGGGCAATTTTGTCACAGCACTTTATTATACAATATTGGATGGACTTATTTGATGTAGAAGGATTACTGCATATATATATAAAAAAAAAAAAAAAAAAAAAAAATGTTGGTTTTGTCTTGGATTGTTAAATTATGATTGGTTTTGGGGTCTTATTATGCATTGTAAGTCACACCGAAGTATTGCTAGAAAGGATTTCAGGACAGCACTGTGATTAAATTAAAAATGGATACATCCATTAACATTTCCCACCACACAAAAGCCCAATCTGTTCTTAAAAAAAACAAAAACAAAATGATATAATCTGCAAAAGTAGTTGATGATATGAGCAATTCAATTACCACAGTTGCAAAATTGGGCCTGGGTTTGTTTTGACCCTGGTCATGAAAGGGTTAAAAAAGCCTAAACCTTTAAGCTCATAAGAATTCTATATACCGTATTTATCGGCATATAACACGCACCCCAAGTTTAGGAGGGAAGTTTAAAGGAGGAAAAAAAAAAAAAAAAAAAAAAAAAAACTTACATTTAAATGCCCATCAATGCAGCTTTATCAGTGTCCATCTGCAGCCTTGTCCAACATTGCAGCCTAGCCCAGTGCCTTTGCAGCCTAGCCAGTCTCTTCAGCATTTCCCCGATTTAAATTTGGCGCCGATTTCCGCCTACTGTGAGCGGAGAGGAGCCGAGATACAGAAAGCCGAGAGTACTTCGGCTAGTCTCGGCTCCTCTCGTGGGACTGCGAGAGGAGCCGAGAATAGCCGAAGTACTCTAGGCATTCTGTATCTCGGCTCCGCTCGCTTGTTTCATAACAATCAGCGGGGGATCGGCGTATAACACGCACCCACGATGTCCCCCTGATTTTAAGGGGAAAAAAGTGCGTGTTATACGTTAAATACGATAGATAGAGATATATATACATAGATAGATAATTTGTAATATTATATATACACATACATATACATATATATATATACACATACACATACATATATATACACACACACACACAAATTATCTATATCTATCTCCATCTCTATATATACACACACATACACACACACATCTATATCTATCCCATTTTAGAATGTCAAAGAATGAATTTAGGATATCCAATTGTAACCTAAAATGATCCAGAGTGGCCTGGTGACTCTAATCTTCCAAAGGATCCAGACCCAGAAAACCGACTTTCTGAAAAACAGTGGCATATAGTGGCATGAAAAATGTGTGAAAATACCCACAGTTGAGGAATCTCAATAGGATTAAGGGAACTAGCTGAGTTGGACCACTACTTCCATCAAGGTCTACAATGCATCACAAATTAAAAGGATATTAAAAGGTTGCCTTGATGTTGAGAATTTGGGATGGTGCTTAACCACTTTTACCCCCTTCCTGCCCAAGCCAATTTTCAGCTTTCAGTATTTTGAATGACAATTGCATGGGCATGCAACACTATACCCCAACTAAATTGTTATCATTTTGTTCACACAACTAGAGCTTTCTTTTGGTGTTATTTAACCACTTCAGCCCTGGAAAGATTTACCCCCTTCCTGACCGGGCCATTTTTTACTATATGGCACTGCGTCGCTTTAGCAGACAATTGCGCGGTCGTGCGATGATGTACCCAAATAAAATTGATGTCCTTTACCCACAAATAGAGCTTTCTTTTGGTATTAGATCACCTCTGCGGTTTTTATTTTTTGCGCTATAAACAAAAAAAAAAAAAAAAAAAAAAGTGACAATTTTGAAAAGGACACAATATTTTAAACTTTTTGCTATAATAAATATCCCCAAATAATAAAAAAAAAAAAAAATTTCTTCCTCAGTTTAGGTATATATATATATATATATATATATATATATATATATAGATATATATATATATATATTTTTTTTTTTTTTTCATATTCATTCTTCTACATATTTTTGGTAAAAAAAAAAAATAAATAAAAAAAAAAAAATCATAATAAGCATACATTGGTTTGCGCAAAAGTTAAAATCTACAAAATAGGGGACATATTTATGGCATTTTTATTATTTTTACTAGTAATGGCTTTTTAATCGGGACTGTGACATTGCGGCAGGCAGATCGGACCTTTTTTGGGACCACTGACATTTATACAGCGATCAGAGCTAAAAATAGCCACGATTACTGTATAAATGTCACTGGCAGGGAAGGGGTTAACACTAGGGGGGCTATCAAGGGGTTAAATGTGTTCCCTCAGCGTGTTCTAACTGTGGGGGTTGGGACTGCCTGGGGGAGGAGACCGATCAGTGTTCCTATATACTAGGAACACACGATCCATCTCCTCTCCCCTACCAGAATGTGGATTTGTGTGTTTGCACACACAGATCCTCGTTCTGGCTCTGTCAGGAACAATCGCAGGTGCCCGGCGGACATTGTGGCCGCCCTGCACGTGCATTGGCTCCTCAGTACCAATACCCCTTAAAGTGGCCTCTGTACAGTTACAGCGATTCAGATAGGGGAGCCATTTTGCTGCCGTCAAACGATGGGTGGTCGGCAAGCGGTTAATCACCACAGGATTTATTAATTTCTGCTAAAAAAAAAAAAAAATTTTTTAAATAGTTTGTTTCGGTTATAAAATATTGCAAATATACATTCTTCATAAATTTAGGCCAAAATCTTTTCTGCTACATTTCTTTAAATCTTAAAACAAACATTACTTATCCAGCGCTTAGGTAAAAAAAATTAAAATTTGATCATGTTCTAGTTGGACTTCTGTCACAGGGTGTATTACCATAAACAGTTCATTTCTGTGTTTAATACACTGAAGAGTAGACTTGTGCACAACGAGAAATTTCGTTTAGTTTCAGTTCGTTGTCATTCGTAACATACATAATTTAGTTCTGTTATATTCGTTGTGTTACGTTAACCACTTCCCGACCGCCTAACGCCGATATACGTCAGCAAAATGGCATGGGCAGGCAAAAATCACATACCTGTACGTGATCGTGCATGTGCCTGCCTGTGGGTCGCGGTCGCGTGCGCGCCGCCAGCGGCACGCTCGCGACCCGGTCGGGAGCTCCGTGACCACGGCCGTGGGACCAGCGGACCCGATCGCCGCTGGTATCCCGCGATCATTTTACGGAGCTGAAGAACGGGGAGAGGTTTGTGTAAACTTGTTTGTGCGCTTCCTACACTGCCTGTCATTGATCGGCTGTTCCCTGTCATCGGGAAAGCCGATCAATGACGTCAGACGTACAGCCACGCCCCCTACTGTGAAAAAAAACACAACACGTCACACTGACTCCTCCCCGCCCCTAGTGGTTAACTCCTTCACTGCCACTGTCATTTACATAGGAATCAGTGCTATTTAAATAGCACCGATTTCTGTATAAATGACAAATGTCCCAAAAATGTGTCAAAAATGTCCGATGTGTCCGCCATAATGTCGCAGTCACAAAAAAAAAAAAAAAAAAAAAAAAAAAAAAAAATCACTGATCGCCGCCATTACTAGTAAAAAAAAAAAAAAATATTAATAAAAATGCTATAAAACTATCCCCTATTTTGTAAACGCTATAACTTTTGCGCAAACTAATCAATAATCGCCAATTGCGATTTTTTTTTACCAAAAATATGTAGAAGAATACGTATCGGCCTAAACTGAGGAAAAAAAATGTTTTTTTATATATTTTTTTTGGGGATAGTTATTATAGCAAAAAGTAAAAAATATTGCATTTTTTTCAAAATTATCGCTCTATTTTTGTTTATAGCGCAAAAAATAAAAACCGCAGGGGCGATCAAATACCACCAAAAGAAAGCTCTATTTGTGGGAAAAAAAGGACGCCAATTTTGTTTGGGAGCCACGTCGCACGACCGCGCAATTGTCAGTTAAAGCGACGCAGTGCCGAATCGCAAAAAGGGGCCTGGTCCTTTGGCTGCCAATTGGTCCGGGGCTGAAGTGGTTAATACGTTTTCAGATAATTCTTTATTTCTGTAGTGTCAATATTATTTATACTGAATCTCGAATCATGTCAAATTCATTTGTTATAATTTCGTTCGTTTTCTTTGAAATTCAAGATTTAGGTATGTATGTATATATATTCGTGATAATGATTCGTAGTTTGGAAAGTCGTTTGTTTATTGAATCTTTTAAACACACACAATGACAATATTTCTCCTCTGCTCAAATACAATACAACACCCTTCTCACTCAGTTCTCAGGAATGCACTTTGCCAATAATCCAACCTCCAGCACAAAATTAATCAGCTGATTGGACTGTAAGATTTACTTTGAGTCAACCTTTTGTTTGATTAGATCTTTAAATGCATTACCGAACCATATCGAATTTATTCATTATATCCGCTAGAATTTCTTTCGTATTAGTTGAAAGTCGTTATTATTTTATTCGGACATTCGGATGCATCCGAATGTCCAAATAAAAAAAATAACGATGCAAAGTTCGGCCGAATTGCTTTTCGTTACAAAACGAATTGCACAAGCCTACTGAAGAGCGCCACTTTGGTCTTGTGGATCACTAGAGATTAACTTTTAAGAATTATGATGTATATGCTACATTTCTTTGGTGAAAATAATCCAATTTAGTGTATATTGTTCTGTAGGAAAGTTATCCTATAGAGTTTACAAACTATGGTATATATCTGAAAAAGCGATCAATCCTGATGTACCAAATGGCCTATCTCATTTCTCGAGGCCCAAAAATATCAAGACAGTACAAATATCCCCCAAATTACCCATTTTTGGAAAGTAGACAGTCCAAGGTATTTAGTAAGAGGCATGGCGTTTTTTTGGGGAAAATTAAGAAATTAAAAAACAATTTCATTTTTTTTTTAAGATACTGTCTTAAAACTAGTGTGTCGGTGATTAGGGACACTGACTGGTGACAGTACCAAAAAAATTAATAAAAAAATTTTCTAAAAGAAATAAATTTAAAAAAAAAAAAAAAAAAGATTACATTTTCTCTTTAAGAATTTTTTTAAGACACTGTGACCAGAGTAACATTGTACTACTTTGGGAAAGTGATCAGTTTTGTTTTTTAACGCGTGATTGCTTAAAAACAGTGAATTTCATTGCCATAAGCAAGCATTTTACTGAATGAAAAACAGGTTGATTCAATTTTCGTTGTAATTAGCTGATTGCCCAGAACTAAATCACATGGTACATATGGGCTGTGATTGGCCCTGTGTGTACCACGTGATCAAATTGACCAATCACACAGCTAGCAACACAATTGTACACAATGGATGGCATGAAAGGACGCCAGCCATTGTTTACAGCTGTCATGTGATCTGCTGTGATTGGTCACATAGTACCAGCAGCACTGATTAGTCAATAACTGTGTCCACTGGACACAGCCAGTGACAAATCATGCCGCTGCATAGCCTTTAAGTGGCACCTTCTGAGAGGATGTCATATGATATCCACTCTGAATGAGAAATGTCCATCCCGACCGTTAATCTGCTATAGGCCTGGCAGGAAGCAGTTAAGATGAAGTCAGTTTGTGTAATGCTCAAACTAGTACCGAGTACCACTTAAAAACAGGCATTTTTGGGTTGCTTGTGACACATATTCCTTGATTGTTACCTAACCCAACTTACTTTTTTGTTTCTGATATTAAGATCTTAAGGAGAGAAGCTTATAGATATTTTACTATTTTTGCTTTTAGCTTGTGTGGCCTAAAGTAAGAATACCAGTCCCATCATGTACTGTCCAAAATATTATATATAATGTTGTAAAATTTTAAAAATGTGTTTAAAAAAAAAGTAGTAAAAGAGAACTAATGAATTACATTTTAATCAATAAAAGATACATATTTAATGTATATTAAAAATAGAACAAACAAGTCGTATGGAAAATATAAAACAATCTTACATTTCAGTTTGTTGAGAGATTGATGGTTTGAGATGGAAAATCTTTGTATCCACATTCCTATTACATAGTATTTCTGAACTGACAAATAATGCTTTCAACAGGCATTTTACAGTGTAAGGTTTCATAATAAATGGACACATTTCCAATACAGTAAAACCTTGGATTGAGAGCATAATTTGTTTCCAGAAACATGCTTGTAATCCAAAGCACTTGTATATCAAAGCAAAAATTTCCCCTTAAGAAATAATGGAAACTCAAATGATTCGTTCCACAACCATTTATAGGTTCTTCAGTTCATATGCCATATAAAAAGATCGTAGCAAATGTGATAGTGGATAGACATTTTATGGTTACACAACCTAACGGCAGCCTCCACAAGGGGATTAGAAGCAAAATCCAGCAGGAGCTACAGAGTATAAAAGAGAAGAAGAGGCGCATCTAAGGCCTAAGGTACACGGGGCGTTTTTACAACCTCTCCTGAACGATTTAACTTGACAGATAGTAACCCATGTTTAAAACATCGGTTTTCCCACGTTTACATGCTGAGTTTTCAAAATAGCCAAAAATGAAAAACGCCTGTAAACGAAACGCAGCTAAACGCTAGTTACCACATTTAGAGCTTGAAATGCCTGTGAACTCAGCTTCTGAACCCATTTTTTTGTGTTAAAAAAAGCCTAAAAAAAAAAAAAGTCCTAAACAACCCTGTGTACATGTACTGATAAGATAACAAAGGAGAGTTCAGAAGCAGTTGAAAAAAATGCCCAACTGCTCCAAAACGTCAGTTTACCAGCAGTAGTGTACATGAGGACTTAGTGTAGCAACATGGTTACATATAATGAAGGTACAACATTTAGCAACTCACATGGTTGATAATTAAGAGGCAAATCTAAGTATGCAGGCAAAGACCATCCTCTGCACCGCTGGCTCTCACCACTGTCAGTCTGCAATCGTGACCGGGAAGACTACCTTGCAGTAGAGCAATCTGAAAGCGAGGCTTGAAGCGCTCTTGGAGCGCAGCGTGGAAGGGATGAAGCAGTGAGGAGGATGGTCTATGTGGAAAGCTTTACCCCGGAT
Source organism: Lithobates sylvaticus (assembly GCA_028564925.1). Lineage (NCBI taxonomy): Eukaryota > Metazoa > Chordata > Amphibia > Anura > Ranidae > Lithobates > Lithobates sylvaticus. Next base: position 117,654,931 of record CM053037.1, read on the forward strand.
GCCTGCATACTTAGATGTGCCTCTTAATCAACCAAGCGAGTTGCTAAATGTTATACCTGCATTAACCACTTAAGGACCAAGCCACTTTGAGATTTGTTGTTTTTTGCTAGAAAATATTTAGAACCCCAAAACATTATACATTTTTTTCCTAACACCCTAGAGAATAAAATGGCGGTCGCTGCAATACTTTGTCACACCATATTTGCACACTTTTTCTGGAAAAATTACACTTTTTTTTAATTAAAAAAAATACAACAATAAAGTTAGCCCAATTTGTTTATATTGTGAAAGATAATGTTATGCCGAGTAAACTGATACCCAACATGTCACGCTTCAAAATTACGCCCATTCATGGAATGGCGACAGTTTTACCCTTAAAAATCTCCATAGGCGATGTTTAAAAAAAAATTTGAGTTTTGAGTTACAGAGGAGGTCTAGGGCTAGAATTATTGCTCTCGCTCTACCGATTGTGGCGATACCTCACATGTATGGTTTTAACACCAGTTTCATATGCGGGCGCTGCTCACGTATGCGTTCACTTCTGCACGCGAGCTCGCCGGAAAGTAACCATCCCTTGCAATAGAAAAAAAAAAAGCAAAGTGATCTTGCGGCGAATCCATCGCAGAGACCACCATTAATCGGAAACCAGACCGCTGGCCGAAGAAGAGGATACCAATATTCATCTTCAAAAATTAGGATGTATAACGGCGTGCGGCGGTCCGGAAGTGGTTAAACGTAACCATGTTGCTATACTTAGAGGCGCCCCGCTTCTCTTTTATACTCAGTTGTGACATGACGCTACTTGTATATCAAGTCAAAGTTTATAAAAAAATGTTTGGTTGTCTTGCAAAACACTCTCAAACCAAGTTACTCTTAAACCAAGGTTTTGCTGCACATGCATAAAAATGCACATGTGAGAAAACAAAGCTCAATATTAGGTCTGTGAATGATGGTGATCACCCATCAATTATTTTTTTTAGTGGGTGGCTGTAAAAACCCACAAACCTACAGGTTTTTTCTTTATTTTTTCATTCTGGCACATTGGAAAATTAAAAAGTATAGCCAACACGTAAGCAAAAACAGCAAAAACAGCAAAACTACGTGATAACAGGCCCACAAAAAAATAAATAAAAATAAGGTGTGGGTTCAACAGAGTCCACACTTCTAGTTGAGGTGAAGGGAAATAGACCCTAGGTCTTAAATCAGCCTTTACTCTGTGTAGCATGCAAAAAGTTAAACGGGCTGTAAAGGTTTGTTTTTTGTGATAAAAATAACAAACATGTTATACTTACCTGCTCTGTGGAAGGGTTTTGCACAGAGCAGCCCCGATCCTCCTCTTCTATGGTGCCCCGCTGCCACTCCTGGGTCCCCCCCCATTCATCAGGTGCCTCTTTCCATTGGGGGGGGGGGAGCCTCTTTCCATGGGGGGGAATCCATGCAACCTCGCTCCCAAGTCCCCCTGCTGCATCCATTGACACAGGACAGCGGGACTCGGCACGCCTCCCGCGTCACTGGATTTGATTGACAGCAGCGGGAGCCATCAATCTGTCCAATGAGGAGAGACAGCGGTGGGGGGGGTTTGGGGTCTAAAAGCAACTGCAAAGGTTTTTCACCCTATTGCATAGTATGCATTAAGGTGAAAGACCTTGAGACAGTACAATCACTTTAAGGCTGTAAACAAATAAACTTGCTTCGCAGAGGTGAGGTTATCAAGGAAGGCAACCCTGTGAGAAGGACGAGTTTCAAAGTGCAGTCTCTGAAGAACCAACTTGAGAGCCCCAGGTCACTGGGAGACATGCAGAGGAAAAAAGTTTGGGTAAAACCCTGTAACAAGCCCTTCACTAAGAAGAAAGAGGAAAGTGACCTTTAAAAAACAACCAGGAGGTGCTCTTTGACCCTTTTTGCAATTAAAAACACTGCATTTGTTTACATTACAAATTCTCATTTGCACAAGTATGCTTAGACAATTTTCTTTCCTTGCTGAAATCGTAGAAAGTTCAGGTGATCTTCCAGAGAGGCTGTAGAATTAATTGCAGTTACAGATGGAATGTAGTTCTGCTTCTTCCAACAATGATTTGTTAGAGGCATTTAAAAAAAAAAAATCATTATTGCCATCAGTCATGTTGATGTCAATGCAAGACTCTTCTAAATCGGACTGAAATTTACAGTTTCTCCAAATAGTCTGCCATGTGGTACGATCAGAGATATGTTTTGTGTGTTATTCCAAGGTGTCCTTCATCAGACTACTAGATAATTGAAGTTTTGTTTTGGGCAACATCAGTGGCCATATCAGTTAATAAAGTACACTGAATGCCAACTTCTGCAGTTAGAGGACTATGTTGTGTTTCTTTATTTTTACATCCAAACAATGGTAAGGTACCACTTCTTTTGTTCTTGGTTTGTACATTTATATTGACCATTATGCCTCTTGATATTCTAAATCTTTTTTTGGGTCTTCCAAACATGTTAGGCGTTGATGTTCCAATACCATTGGCAACCATGAACACATTCTCGGCAGAATTAGGACATGCGTTTGTCAGTGATGAAGAATTCAGAGAATGCCATTGAGTGTAATCATCGGCAAGGAAAGACGTCTCATCTAGAACTTTAGCAGTATGAATTGTGCTCTCTTCTTCATAATGCGCCTCTGTAGTAACATCATCTGGATCGTCACTACTTTCACTTTTAATAGTAACATTGAACTCATCTGTAAGGGAAGATTTATCCAGAACTTCGGCAGCATGGACTGTGCTCATTTGTGCACAATGCCTGTTTGGAATATCATCATCTGGATCATAACCATTTTCACTTTTAATAGTGACATTGTGAATGCGATTATCGGCAGGGGGAAATTTATTCAAATCTTTGGCAGTGTGAATTGTGCTTACTTCTGCACAATGCCTGTTTGGAATATCATCATCTGGATCATCACCAATTTCCCTTTTAATCATAACATTTAGAGTGCGATCATCGGCAAAGGGTAAAGATTTATCCAGAACTTTTGTAGCGTGAAATGTGCTTACTTCTGCACAATGCCTCTTTGCAGCAACATCATCCAAATCAATAAGTGCACTATTATAAACAATGAAAAACATGTTTGGGATAGCATTTTTCTTTAATAAAATTTTACTGCCAACCTGATGGTACATATCTGAAGAAAAATGTTTGGAACACATTCGATAAGAATCATTTTGCTTCCCTTCTATTATTTTTGAAACGGCCTGATCTAGGTCATTCTCATCAAACTGTCCTGTATTCCTAAGCCATATTCTTATACGGTCTTTGTCCTTGGGAAAAACATGGAACTTCAAATTAGGTTCCTTTCTTCTCCAATGTGAGTGACATGTTGCCACTATACATGAAGGCATCTTGATCAATTTGTTGCTTTTATTGGCCAGATAGTGTTATCTTGTAATATCCCCTCTATTTATGTTTCTTGTGCTTTTTAAGTTGTGCAAGAAAAGGCAATATGTAGTAAAATGAAAAAAACTGATCCTTGTAGAAACAGAGATGGCACAGATGATAATTTACTTGATATGCTCCTTGAAGATAATTTCCAAGTATTCTTTGGTCATTTTAACTACATTTTCTTCAGCAAACTGAACTAAAAGATTTTCCAATGTGGTAGTTCTTTTTTCCCACCCCAAAGAACTGTTCAAGAAATAACAATGTAATTAGAAATGTAGAACAATGTACATATTTGGGAAATTAGAAGCTGCACGATTAAAGCAAGTCGATACTCACCTTGAGGTCAACTTGGGGAAAGTATTGTCATGCGTGCAATTGAAAAAGCTTCTTTTGTGGGACATGTACACCGCAATGTTTCAGTAAGTAGCAATCTTCCTTCTTGGAGTCTTTGGTTCACTGACCTGATTATGAAAACACAACATTTTTAATTTATACAGAAACAATGTCAACTTTAGGTGGAAGACATGTCACATGAGAGAACTTGATATATATTTTGTGCCAAACAGCCCCTGTCAGTCCACGGAAAAGTCGCAGATATAGTTTACCTGACGCAGGTTCTGGCATTTCATAGGATAAACAGGTGGCAGCGAAACGTCTGTAGCAACATACAGGGGGTTAAGCACTGGCCACACCTTTCCCCCACCTGGGGCATAATTTGTCTTTCCCTGGGATGGACAGGGTGGGTGTGTGTTGGGGAAAGAATGCATGTGGGCGGTGATAGAACATATCTGCAGGTCTGAGCGGACACAACTAGCTATGAAGTTCAAAAACTTTGATTTTGGACTGTGATTATTTACCCGTGAGGGAATCTCTTGTTTGCTGCAACACTGATGAATAAACGTGAGCAGTAAGCCCTTAAACACACTTTTAGGCTGGGTTCACACTGCTGTGTGGCGCAGCTCACAGCAGGGGTTCGGTGTGTGCCCGTTCACTGTTTTCGATTTCGGTCCAAATTTATTGGCTGAATTCGGACCTGAAACTGACCAGAAGACGCACAGGACTCCTGTGCAATTCGCACTGCAGCCATCCCAGGGTTGTGTGAACCAGCTCCATTGAGAACCGGTATATGGAATAAAAGTGCAGCGCTGGATGGTATACAAAAATAAACCCA
>CM053037.1:117664509-117692009 GCA_028564925.1 Lithobates sylvaticus
GGAGTGATTCCTGTTCCTAATCTTTCTGCTTCCCCTGCTTTTTATTAACTCCTTCTCCTCTATGTATAAATGTACCCCTCAGAATTCATGAAACACTTACTCCTAATGTCCTAATGCATAATATGATTTTTACAGCTAACTTCTCTACAGCAGAACGGGTTTTTAGAATCAGTTTGAATGTAGTAATACATGATTGTTTACATGTAATCTTCTCCTTTGAAATGTGAGGTTCTTGTATTTCTCCATGTTATGCCTCAACATGTTGCTCTAACTGCTGTTTTTTGATTCACATAGCGAACACGATAAAATACTATATTTCTGTAACCTCCCTATACCTATGTTTTATTGTCATTACTTACTACTGTTAATGACGTTTTATATGTGGACTGCATTTTCCACCTTGTTCCTTTCAATAAAAGCCTTAAAATGTGCCTTAATGATCCCCTCTCAGTAGGGCTGTATCTTAGTTCAAAAGACACAGCCCTACTAGGAGGGGATCATTAAGGCAATTAATCAAATTACAGGAGAACATATACGAGCAGAAAAATGGCGTGGTCTGTTCCATGACACCGGAAAAATGGTAGTTCAATATAGGAATACTCTAGTCCCGCATTAAAATGCGGCTAAAAGCCTGATACCAAGAAACTGGCGAACACCAGATATCCAGAGTATGGGCAAATGGGTCGTAATGATTGTGTCTTCAATAGATCTTACCTAATGTATACAGGGGAGGAATGCCTAGAGAAGTATTATGCTATCTGGGGGAGGTGGTTAATTAAAAAAAAAAAAAAAAAAAAAGAAGAAGAAGAGGAGAATGGTTAGGTTATTTTTTTCACCCTGTTTATTTTTATTTTATTTTTTTACTGGGGCGGGGGGTAAGGGTTCTGGGGTGACTGGTGGGGTGTTTTAGAATTTGGATTTATATGGATGTATTGAATATTGGAGAAAGAATTTAAAAACAATAAAAAGATAAAATATAAGAACAGCAAGAGAGATCCTTTAACCTCACTTGTGCTGATGTGAAGATTTGTAAGTTCCCCCCCCCCCCCCAACCCCTATACATTTCAACTACTTTCAGGATCGATTACTTAGTCAGCTGATTAGTTAGCCTGCACATGGAATGCATTATTTGTTTACATATCAGAAAGTACAGTGCAGCACACATTTACCTCCGTACACCGTCCATACATGTCAGTAAGTACCCGGGAGCTTGTATATGTGGATGTGTGAGGAGAAATGCCTCATGGGACATGTAGTACTGGGTAGAAGGAAGTGATTTAAAGGGATTCTAAAAAGGCAGGTCTTTTTACCTTAATGCATTCAAATTTAGCAGAGAGCACTGTATATTCTTCTTTGAGCTTTTTTTCATCCTTCAGATAAACATCATGGGAGGACGGAAGTGTATTGTGGAACCACTAAGCACTGTAGTGGTGATCGCTGTTGTAACTTCCGAGAACCCCATTTAAAGGGGGAAGGTGCATATGGACTAATGACAGTTAGGTCTGACTATAAAAAAGGTGAGAGCATATGTATTATGGGGACGAGCATGGCACTATTGGATACTCTATATATTTAATTAAAACAAAAAAAAAAACAAAAAACAAAATAGGAGTTTAAGTTAACGGGAACTCTTTTTCCAGTAGTCTTCCAGAACAGCCCTTGAGAGATGGAGTCCCTCCCATCGCCACAGGAATCACCTGATCTGCCACAGATCAGGTGATTGGCGAGTCCCTCTCATTACCACAGTTCAAAAGGCGGTCCCCTCAGGTCCCTGGTCAGTCATATACCAAGAACCGAAGGATGGAACTGAAAAACATAACTATAACAGGTAATAACATTAATTCACCAACATAATTCAAAGGGTGGGTTTGTGCTGTCCTGGAATACTACTGGAAAAGGAGTTACCGGTAAGTTCAACTCCGGTTCTCCCCAGTCGTCTTCCAGGACAGCCCTTGAGAGGATCCCCAAGTACTCACCAGATCAGGGGGGGGGGGGGGGGCACGGCTTGGAGGACTTTCCTCCCAAAAGCCTGATCCTGACTGGACATTAAGTCTAGTTGATAATGCCTTGTAAAGGTGGAGAAGCTTGACCACGTGGCTGCTTTACACATTTGCTCTGGGGTGGCACCAGCTTTCTGCCCAGGATGCCGAGTGCCCTTGTGGAGTGGGCTTTAACACCCCCAGGAGGATCTCTATTTATTGTTCTATAACCTTCTGCAATAGCTAGCCTGATCCACCTACCTATAGTGACCTTAGAAGCTTTTTGGCCTTTATGTTGTCCAGAGAAAAAAAAAAAAAGACAAAAAGTGAATCTGCAATTCTAAAATGGTTTGGTTGCCTCTAGGTACTCTATGATACACCGCCTCACATCTAGTAAATGAAATTTCTTCTCTTTTTCGTTTGAGGTGTTCTGATAGAATGAAGGGAGGACAATATCTTGTGACTTATAAAATTTAGATGCCACCTTTGGCAAGAACCCAGGGTTTGTCTTTAGGATGACTGTCTTCAAAAATCTGAAGGAAGGGCTCTCTAATGGAAAGAGCTTGAATCTCACTGACCCTACGGGCTGAAGTGATTGCCACAAGGAGCACTGTATTAAATGTAATCAGTCTTAAGCCCCATACACACGCTCGGATTATCCGAGGACCAGGTCCGTCGGATCATGTCCGTCGTACTTTGTCCGATGTTGGTGTTGCGTACACACGGTCGGACTTTGTTGTCGAAAAATCCGATCATTCTGAACGTGGTGACGTTTGTTGCGTACGACGGGACTACGTAGAGGCTAGTAGCCAATAGCTTTGGTCTTGTAATGTGATCTGAGCATGCGTGGCACTTTGTCCGTCAGAATTCGATACACACGATCGGAATTGGTGTGATCGGACTTTTTTGTCGAAAAATCTATCCAGCAGGAGATAGAACTTTGTCTGTCGGACAATCCGATGGAAACTGTCCGATGGTGCCTACACACGGTCGGAATTTCTGACAACATTGTCCGATAGGACAGAATCCATCGGAAAATCCGACTGTGTGTATGGGGCTTTAGAGAGGCCTCGGATATAGGTCCCAGGTTGGAGTTATATTAACTCTGACCAGTTTGTGTCTGGTGATTGCCTTACAGAACCTAGCGAGGGGGATCTACCTGTAATCGTTTCTCTAGGTACACACTTAAGGCAGCGATTTGAACTTTAATAGTACTAGGAGTTAACTCCCGGTCCATCCCTTCTTGGAAAAAATGTAGGATATTTGTTGTATCCATGTTTACCTTACCCCGGCCATCCAACCAGATGTTAAACTTAGTAAAGGTCTGAACAACTGTTAGGCCTTTGTTCCTCAGAATTTCTTCCTCAGTAACCACGCTGAAAGCTTCAGCATGGCTACTTGCGGATGTAAGAGGTCCCTGTGACAGAAGATCTTGTCTGCAGGGAAGCCTCAGAGGAGGCTGGTCTGTGAACTTTAGCAAAGTTGTGAACCATGGCCTAGGATTAAACACTTTTATTCTGCTAGGAACATTGCTAGAACTCTCGGGATGAGGAAACTGAACTTTTGCATTCGCTCTTTGTTTGCAAATAGGTCCACTTCTGGTTTCTCCCAGTGAGCTGCTATGTGGTTGAAAACTTCCAGGTGCAGAGACCACTCTTGATTCTAAACTAGTTGTCGACTCAAAAAGTCTGCAGTGCTGTTCTGCTCCCCCTTCAGGTGTATTGCAGAGATGGATGCAGAGATGGATTCTAGATTGGATTCTGCCCACTGAAATATATGCTTGGCTACCAACATTAGCTGAGGACTTCTGGTGCCTCCCTGCTTGTTTATATAGGCTACTGCCATCATATTGTCTGAGCGGACTTGTAGATGGTGACCTTGTATTGTGTCCTGAAACGCTAGTAGGGCTGTGAGGATAGCTGTTAGTTCCTTCCAGTTGGAAAATAATTGTTTCTCCTCTGGCGTCCACCTGCCCTGGGCCCAGCATGAGTTGAGATGGACTCCCCAACCCCAACTGCTCGCATCCATGGTCTGTGTGGATGTGATAAGCAAGACCCAGAGTATACCTTTGTTTAAATTTTCCGTGTCCTTCCACCACAAGAGGGAACGTTTTACTTTGGTGGGGAATCGTATTATTCCAGATCTTTGTCCTTTAACTGTTCCAACAAAAACCTCTGAAGGTCTTTGGTGGAACCTGGCCCATTGTACGGCCGGAATTGCTGCTCTCAATTCCTGACGGTGACATCACCTCCCTCACTGTACATTTGGTGCTGGTTTGAAAATACATCCTCTGCTTCAGATTCAATATCTTTTCTACCGGCAAGCCTATCCTTTGATCTACGGACAGGATCTTGTAGCCCAACTACATAAGAGAAATTAGTAAACGCGAATCGTGGTGGATACATCAGCTGGGCTCTTTGGCTCCTGGGGGTTTGAACAAAGTTCGTTTTGAGATGTTTTTTAAGCAATTATTAAATATTTTGCTGGTAGACCATTAAATAAATACAAATACATTTTAATAATGTTAAACACACACAATATATATATATATATATATATATATATATACATATACATATACATATATATATACATATACACATATACACACACACACACACACACACACACACACACACACACACACTTTTATCCTATTTTTTTTATTTTGATACATACTAGTTTAACCACTTCAGCCCCGCACCAATTGTCAGCTTAAGGACCAGAGGTCTTTTTTCAATTTCGCACTGCACTACTTTAACTGGTAATTGCGCGGTCATGCAATTTTGTAACGAAACGAAATTTGCGTCCTTTTCTTCCCACAAATAGAGCTTTCTTTTGATGGTATTTGATTGCCTCTGTGATTTTTATTTTTTGCGATATAAACGGAAAAAAAGCGAAAATTTTGAAAAAAAAAAGAGATTTTCTACTTTTTGTTATAAGAAAAATCTAATAAACTCAATTTTAGTCAAACATTTGGGCCAAAATGTATTCAGCCACATGTCTTTAGTAAAAAAATGCCAATAAGCGTATATTTATTGATTTGCGCAAAAGTTATAGCGTCTACAAACTAGAGTACATTCTGGAATTTACACCGCTTTTAATTTATGACTGCCTATTTCATTTCTTGAGGTGCTAAAATGGCAGAGAAGTACAAAACCCCCCCAAATGACCCCATTTTGGAAAGTAGACACCCCAAGCTATTTGCTGAGAGGCATGTTGAGCCCATTGAATATTTTTTTTTTTAGTCCCAAGTGATTGAATAAAGACAAAAATAAAAAATATTTTTTTTTTTTTTTCAAAAAGTTGTCACTAAATGATATATTGCTCACACATGCCATAGTTATATGTGGAATTGCACCCCAAAATACATTTTGCTGCTTCTCCTGAGTATGGGGATACCACATGTGTGGGACTTTTTGGGAGCCTAGCCGCGTACGGGGCCCCGAAACCCAAGCACCGCCTTCAGGATTTCTAAGGGTGCAAATTTTTGATTTCACTCCTCACTACCTATCACAGTTTCGAAGGCCAATGCCAAAATAGCACAAAACCCCCCCAAATGACCCCATTTTGGAAAGTAGACACCCCAAGCTATTTGTTGAGAGGCATGGTGAGTATTTTACAGCTCTCATTTGTTTTTGAAAATGAAGAAAGTAAAGAAAAAAAAAATTTTTTTTTCTTTTTTCAATTTTCAAAACTTTGTGACAAAAAGCGACATCTGCAAAATACTCACAATACCTCTCAGCAAATAGCTTGGGGTGTCTACTTTCCAAAATGGGGTCATTTTGGGGGGTTTTATGCCATCTGGGCATTCCATGGCCTCCGAAACTGATTGGCAGTGAGAAGTGAAATAAAAAAATTACTCCCTTAGAAAGCCTGAAGGCGGTGCTTGGTTTTTGGGGTTCCGTACGCAGCTAGGCTCCCAAAAAGTCCCACACATGTGGTATCCCCGTACTCAGGAGAAGCAACAGAATGTATTTTGGGGTGTATTTCCACATATGCCCATGACATGTTTGAGCAATATATCATTTAGTGACAACTTTTTGTAAAAAAAAAATATATATATATTTTTTTTTTTTCATTATTCAATCTCTTGGGACAAAAAAATAAAAATATTTAATGGGCTCAACATTGCTCTCAGCAAATAGCTTGGGGTGTCTACTTTCCAAAATGGGGTCATTTGGGGGGGGGCGTTTGAACTGTCCTGGCATTTTATGCACAACATTTAGAAGCCTATGTCACACGTCACCCACTCTTCTAACCACTTGAAGACAAAGCCCTTTCTGGCACTTTTTGTTTACATGAAAACATATTTTTTTTTTGCAAGAAAATTACGTTGAACCCCCAAACACTATATATATTGTTAAAGCAAAGGCCCTACAGATTAAAATGGTGGGTGTTGCATTTTTTTTTTTTTTCCACACAGTATTTGCGCAGCGATTTTTCAAACGCATTTTTTGTGGAAAAAATACACTTTTTTTTATTTTAATGCACTAAAACACACTATATTGCTCAAATTTTTGATGAAATAAAAAATATGATCTTAGGCCGAGTACATGGATACCAAACACGACATGCTTTAAAATTGCGCACAAACACGCAGTGGCGACAAACTACATACATTTTTAAAAGCCTTTAAAAGCCTTTACATGATACCACATTAGATTCACGGAGGAGGTCTACTGCTAAAATTACTGCCCTCGATCTGACCTTCGCGGTGATACCTCACATGCATGGTGCAATTGCTGTTTACATATGACGCCAGACCAACGCTTGTGTACGCCTTTGCTTGTTTTTTTTTTTTTTTTTTTTTTTTTTATTTTTTATTTAGCTTTTTTATTTTATTTTTAAACTGTTCCTTCCATTTTTTTTCTTTGTTATGATTTTTATTGTTATCTCAGGGAATGTAAATATCCCCTATGATAGCAATAGGCAGTGACAGGTACTCTTTTTTTGAAAAAATTGGGGTCTATTAGACCCTAGATCTTTCCTCTGCCCTCAAAGCATCTGACCACACCAAGATTGGTGTGATAAAATGCTTTCCCAATTTCCCAATGGCGCGGTTTATATCCGGGAGGGGGAACATTCCCTCCCACTGCTTGTAAAAGCAGTCTAGAGGCTAATTACCCGCTAGAATTGCTTTTACATGAAAGCCGATCACTGGCTGAAAAGAATGATACCAAGATGATACCTAAACCTGCAGGCATCATTCTGGTATAACCATTCAAAGTCCAGCAACATACTGGACATATATTGTAATCTTTTTTTTTTTCATGCAGCCACTTGGCTGAACGAAAAAAAGAGATTGATTGGTGGGTATGCCCACCATTAGAATACCTCCCTTCATCCACCCACTTCTAATGATGGGCATACATGCACCATTTATATATGCCGATGCATGGGGGCATCCTCCCGCAAAAGTTATGCCGTGTACACACGGTCGGAATTTCGACCGTATGTACGTGGCATTAGGAGCCAATCGCTCCTCCCCCCCCTGCTGCCCCCATGCTTCGGCACGCATGCTCTTTTTTTTAACTGTGGTGGTGAAATCACCTCCTACAGCGTTGGAGTCGCGGCTTTATGTATCGTGGGAGCAAACGCTGTTGCTGTCAAGATAAATAAATCCGCGCTGCAACTGAATGGCGCACCTGAAAACAAAAAAATGCTTAACACTAAAACACAGTAAACAAAATTACATACCTGAAAAGCAAGCATGATAAAACATAATAAAACATTGCAGAATAGAATGGAGTAAAAAAAGAGCGAGAATAGCGAGAGAGAGAGAGAACAATAAAACGACAACTATTTTTGTTTTTTTTATTTTTTTGAGATTCACAGGTAAAAAAGCTCCTGACTGTTAGCGACTGAATCAAAACGCTACCACAAAAAAAAATGTTAGCGATCGCAGGGATCAGGCCTGACTCTGCGAACGCTGCAGTTATGTGTGCTTAGTGTTTTGTAAGTGACAGTGATCGATCGATACTGCACTTGGGTGGGCTGGGCGGAGGGGGAAAACGCAGGTGCTAGCAGGTATCTGGGCTGATCCCACTAACAATGCGTTTTTTTGGAACCCTAAACTGCTGGGACGCTAGTATAGATCTGATCAGATCAGATATTGATCTGTTCAGATACTGTGCCACTAAGGGAGGTGTATGCTTTGCGCATGGGTGTTTGCGGTACTGGCACTAACCTGGGGCGACGCAGACCTTATTTGACCCTAAAACCTAATTGATATCACCCGCCGGGCGATCAGGGGGTTAAACCGTTATTGGGTAATAAATGGCGGGTGCCCTGACAGTATAAAAAACAAGCTAACTAACCAGCGTCACCCGTAACAGTAATACAAAAAAAAAAACTGGCTACCTAGCGGCACCAGTGACACTAATGCAGCGATCAGAAAAACAATCGCTTAGTGACACTGGCAAAAGGGGGTGAAAGGGTTAACTAGGGGCAATCAGGGGTTAAACCTTTATTAGGTAATATATGGGGGTACCTGACGCTATATAAAAACCTGACGGGGAACCTAAATAACGAAATAACTAACTGGCTAACCAGCGTCACCAGTGACAGTTATACGGTGATCACTGGTGAAAGGGTTAACTCTAGGGGCAATCAGGGGTTAAAACCTTTATTTAGGTTGAATATGGGGGTACCTGACCTATAAACCTATTTATGAACCTATATAAACATGGCGGTTAACCTAAAAAAAAAAAAATGGTTACCTAGCGACACTAATGCAGCGATCAGAAAAAAACGATCGCTTAGTGACACTGGCAAAAGGGGGTGAAGGGGTTAACTAGGGGCAATCAGGGGGTTAAACCTTTATTAGGGGGGGGTAGGGGGCTACCTAGGACCTAAAACTAACTGCCCTGACAGTTATTACAGTCACACTGACACTAAATGCAGTGATCAGTAAATAAATGATCACTGCAATTAGTGACACTGTGACTGGGGGGGGGGGGTGATCTGGGGGTGATCTGGGGGTGACAGGGGGGTTATTTGTGTGCCTATGTGTACTGGTGTCAGTGTACTGTTTGTGCACTAACCTTTACATCTTCACTCCTCGGCGCTCCGGTCACATAGACCGGCGCACCGAGCGTGACATCACTTCCGCCTTCCTGTCTATACAATAGACAGGAAGGGGAAGCTTTTCATTCGCCAGGAGCGATCGCGAGGGGGTGGCCAGAAACCACTGGCTGTCCCCTCGTCCCGGATCGCTCCTGAAGCGATGCCGACCGTCCCCGCCGGCGGAGGGGGTTCCGATCGGACACCCCACTCGCCGGAAGAATGTCACGTACAGGTACGTGATTCTGCCTGTACGTGCCATTCTGCCGACGTATATATACATGGGGCGGTCGGCAAGTGGTTAAACATTCTTTTATACTATGAATCAGAACTTAATTAGGATAGATTTACTACAGTGATTCTGTTATATGTTGTAATGTTTTTATTATATATTGGAGGATGTTTCTGCTCTATGTTGCATATTGGCTTACCGTTATAAGAGGGTATTATACTAGATTTAATAAAAAAATGGAGGGGGATTGTTATCGTTAAAATTTTCACCATACATAAGAGCCGATTGCAATATCAGTAACGTTTTGACGATATTGGACCCAATAGGGGTTGTGATCATCAGGTTGTTGAGTGGCACTATGTGTACATATATGAATGTACTGCAGAGGTGGTTCGTTAGGCTTCTGTGAATAAATAGAGGATGTTGTGAATATGTTTTGGTATGGCTTGTGGATCCTCTAAGCCCGTCCTGGGTAGCATGGGTATGTTTTGTTAATAACAGTAAATGAAATGCAGTTTCATCCAGTCATTTTAAGGTGCGCCGATAGTGGGCTGCAATCATATAGATTGCTTAACACTGCAGGGCAGACCAGGATGACTGATAATATTTGAGGATGAGTTTGCAGCATGTGTCTCCTACTCCTGACAATGCATTTATCATTGAGTGCTCCATAGAAAATACATAGTCTGACACTAAAGTGTCCGCGGACTACACCAAAATGGCCGCAGACACTGTATATAATTGGCAGATCGGCCGTCCAATCACAAACCCCCTGAGGAAGATACGCCACACCGAGAGTATCGACGCGCGTAGGGGAGAGGCCAGGATGGAGCGAGAGACAGTACACCTGCCTAGAGGAGATACAAACCATACCTATACTGTTTACAGTATTTTATTGAGCCTTATCAAGTACGGTGCACTGACGCACCTTATACATGTGAGTACCCCGGCCAGGGAATGGTTTTTAATCTATTAAATTTTACAAAACGGTATTGCACTGTTATTCTTTTTCCATGTGCCTCTGAGATCATTGCATTGAGGATACTACTGATCCAGTGAAACAGCTGAGAACCCTATAGTGGTTCATATGCGTGTTTTGACTCAGTGTAAAAGCTGGTCACACGCTCTGAGGTGAGCTTATTACCATAAGGGGTTCCCGGATTTCACCTATGCATGATTCAGAGCCACGGTTGGATGTAACAGCATGTCAATAGTACGATCACCGGAGATCACGTCACCTGCATCTAGTCTCACATCAATCAACATTTTGTGTTTCTTATCACAGCCCAAGACAGGCTGCCACAAAGAACGGTTTAATAATATAGAGACACTTGTATGGTTTATGTACTTGCACTTTTTATTACACGTTTTTTATTTATACATGTTTGCTATCACATATGTATGCATTTAGCACTTTTTTCATCTAATATTATTATTATTATTGATATTTTATTTCCTGGTGGGTTATTGTGCATGGCACCTTGTAACTCTAAGGGGTCCATATAATAACCTCACAGAGTTTTTTTTGGCACAATTGGCACTTGTGCACTTTATATCTAGGTGTGCGTTTACAGATTTTGTACACATTATTTGTTTTGTTATATTTTGCATTTGCACACCCGTTGTATGTTTACTATTTTATGCACATTATTATATTCTTGTGGATCTATAACTATAGATTAAGATACAGATTTAGTGCATAGCCATTCCAGCGCAGCGTATATTTATTTTTGTTTTATTGTGCACGAACGTATGAGACGTGTTTAACGTTTGCAGCTTGACAGTGGCAGATTGGTAGGGGGTTCTTTAAGGGTCGCAGGATTTTGTTTTGTTACAGAATATTCTGTGTTGGGGTTGTTTTGGACTTTTCCAAACTGATTGATGACTGAGTTGTGTTAACTCCAAGTCCTGACAAAAGTGGTTTCTCCAAGTGGGCCATGAGGAGCAAGTCATCTAGATACGGAATTATCGAGACTGACTGAAGTCTCAACGGAACTATTGCTCCTCGGAGAACCTTGGAAAAAAAACTGAGAGGACAACAGTCCAAAGGGAAGTGCTCTGCACTGAAAGTGATAAACTTTGGTGTCTATCTGAATCGCTATATGAAGAAATTTCTGGCATTTCTTCCTTATTGGGATATGCAGATATGGCTACCCTGGATTTAAGGGATGCCTAAACACCTCTTTTTGGAGAAGATTCCCTATTGAGTAAATGGACTCCATTCAAAATCTTTTGTATCGGATGTAAGGGTTCAGGGGGGGCGGGGTTCGGAGGTTCATGATTAATCTGAACTTCCCTGAGTTTTTTTTAAACCACAAAAGACGTGCCACTGTTCCTGAATAGGGCCTGGTGTCAATACCTTTTGATCCACCATCTCCCCTATTAGTAATGGTAAGGCCCTGGCCTTTTGAGTGTCTTGGAAGTTTTGTCACTAGAAATTGAGGGTGGATCGCTGTGAAATTCCAGCGCATAACCTCTTTTTAATATGTTTAATTTTATCTTTTCCCAATGCGGGCTAAAGTGGGCGGTTAAAAAGTATACCCACTTTTTCTTTCCCTTTTTGCCCTATCCAGTGCTTTTTGGGTTTGGAATCCTGTTTTTGAGGGTTCTTTTGAAGGACGAAAAAAAACTTCCTCTGGAAAAGGGGAAGTTTTCTTTTTATCCGCCGTTCTAAGATGGTATCCAATTCAGGGCTGCACCCCAAGTCTCTGGTAAAGGGGACACTGCAAAGGGCTTGGATGTCGTGTCTCCCCCCCCCCCCCCCCCCCCCCCCCCAAGTTTTCATCCAGGCTGACCTTCTGGCTGCAACTGAAAGTGTTGCAGTCTTAGCCGCAAATTTAACGGAATCAGTTGAAGCATCAGAAATGAAACTTGTCGCCTTGAAAAGCATAGGGAAAGTTTTTAAGAGCTCCCCTCTAGGAGTGCCTGCCTCTAGGTGTTCTTGTAGTTGTGACAACCAGAACTCAAGATTTCTAGCTACACAAGAAGTGCATCCCAGGCCCTCCTTAAGACTACGTCTGTTTTCCTGTCCATTGGGTCCTTTAAATGTCCCATATCCTCGAAGGCAAGGTCAGACTGTTTCAACACTTTGGACAGTGGGGCGTCTAGTTTTGGATTTTTATTCCAGACCGCCTCTGGGTTCTCGTCAAAAGGGGAATCTTCTTTTAAGAGAATTTGTAAAGAAAGCTTTATCATCAGGCTTGGCCCACTCCTTACAGACAAGCTCAGAAAGTACGCTATGTATAGGGAATACTTTTGCCTTCTTTTTCCTGAGGGCCTCATACATCTAATGTCTGGACAACTGAACTTCTTCTGCATCAGTTCCCAGCGCATCATAAATAGCACTCAACAGCTCGTCCACTTCCTCAAGGGACAGCTTGTATTTTGCGGCTTTGTTAGCTACAGCCTGATCCTCATCCCGGTCTGAGTCAGAAGATTCAGGCCTAACTAATGCGGGGCTCTGCTCCCTGACTCTACAGGGCTCCCCGGAGCTTGATGTTGTAGGGCCTGGTGAAGAGGGAATCGCAGCTGCACCACTGGTGGAAGCAAACGTGTTTACATCTACGGTTAACTCCCCGAGAGATTTAAAGGTTGACGCCATCTCATCTTTAAAGGCGCTAAGGAATTGACCCAAAAGGAGAGTCTGCCTCTGATTTTAGTAAGCCTGCAATACACTGCCTGCATAAGGCTTTGTTAGAGCCTGAGTATAATATATTTAAACACCCGTGCTGCAACCACCACTACTGCATAATCCTGGGACAGAAGCCTACAGCACCTGGTATTCCCAGGCGGTCTCCCATCCAGGTACTAACCAGGCCCAACCTTGCTTAGCCTCCGAGATCAGACGAGATCGGGTGCGCCAACATGTAAAAACCACAGTACAGGGCTTGCCCAGCAGCTTACCTAGGTTTGGCTGGTGCCTGCATCCGCCGGAGTGTCCTGGGGATTCGCCTTCATGGTCCCCCCTCCGGACTAGCGGTGGAATCCGGAGCATGTATTGCTGGTCGGGATTAGTAGGCCCAGCCTGGGCTTTTCCCCTCATCCTTGCCCCCTAGAGACCCGGAAGTCTCGGCACACAGTGATGACACGGTTCCGCCGGAAATGACGCAAACAGCGTCTCCGGCCTCCACCGTGATCGCAGCAAGGAGCCGAGAAGGACAAATCCACCTGCACAGCTCCTGGGAGGAACCTGCGTCACCCTGCCACTGGCACACCTTGGCAATGGAAGGAGGGGGGGTGTGCTGGACGTTACCCGAGCCCAAAGAAAAAAAAAACGCTAAGACTTCACTGGAGCCGACGGATAGGACCCAGTCCCCCTGTGCGGTCTCCACTCCCTTCAGGCAGCCCCTGAGAGATGAAGTCCCTCTCCTGGTTCCTCAGCAACATGTTCCTCCGACGGAGGAAACAAATGACTGACCAGGGACCACCTTTTGAACTGTCGCAGTCTCCTGTGGCGATGGGAGGGACTTCATCTCTCAAGGGCTGTCCTGGGGGAAAAAAAACCTTAGTTAGACTTACCGGTGACGGTATTTCTACGAGCCTTTCAGGACAGCACCTTGGAGAGAGCGCAGCTCCGCCTTTACCCAGGAAACACTGCGTGACAACGCCCCTTTTTAAGATCAGCTGCTTCCACCATGCCTTCAGTTGTTATTGAGAAATCCTCCGACATGCTGGAAAATATAAGCAGACAGTTACCATGCCCTATAATTATACATTATACATCATAACCTAGGGAGGGAAGTAGGCTGCTGTCCTGAAAGGCTCGTAGAAATACCGTCACCGGTAAGTCTAACTAAGGTTTTCTCTCTTCGCCTTTCAGGACAGCACCTTGGAGAGGATAACCAAGAAACTTACTTCAGGGTGGGACCACTGCCTGCAAAACCTTTCTCCCGAAGGATTGGTCTGAGGCTGAAAGCAGATCCAAGCGGTAGTGTTTTATGAAAGTTGAAAAACTGGACCATATGGCAGCCTTACAAATTTGTTCAGGCGATGCTCCGGCCTTTTCTGCCCATGATGCCGCTACTGCTCTGGTTGAATGAGGCAAGATTCCTTCTGGAGGCTCCAAACCTAGAGAGGTGTATGCTTCTTTAATGGCTTGCTTCAACCATCTTCCAAGGGTGTTTTTGGAAGCTTTACATCCCTTGTGAGCGCCCTCCATTAAAACAAACAATGAGGATGATTTTCTAAAGTCCTTTGTTATTTCCAGATACTTAAGAAGACATCTCCTGACATCCAGAGTATGGAAGGCTTCTTCTCCTGGCCCCGAAGGTGAGGGGCAAAATGTAGGGAGAATGATCTCCTGTGCCCGATGAAAAGCAGAGCTTACTTTTGGTAGGAAGGCTGGGTCTGTCTTTAGAACTACCCTGTCTGGTAGGCACCTCATGAATGGCTCTTTGATTGATAGAGCTTGTAACTCACTGACTCTACGAGCTGATGTTACTGCCACCAACAACACAGTTTTAAACGTTAAAAACCTAAGTGAGGATCCTTCTATTGGCTCGAACGGAAGCTTTGTTAGCCCTTGAAGAACCAAAGACAAATCCCATTTGGGAAAAATGATCACAGGCTTAGGCTTTACTTTAGCCATAGCTCTGAAAAAACGAATTATTAAAGGCTCCCCTGACAGGGTTCTTTCCAAAAAAACTGATAAGGCCGCTACTTGCGTTTTGAGCGTACTTGCTGCTAGGCCTTTCTCCAATCCGTCTTGAAGAAACTCTAGAACTGAAATTGTACTAGACAAACTAAAGTCTTTTCTGGAACACCATGTATTATAAACTTTCCAGACCTTAAAATAAATGTCTCTTGTCACCTTCTTCCTACTTGCAAGAAGGGTAGTAATGAGTTTTTCTGATAGTCCCTTTTGTCTTAGGATTTGTTCTTCAGAAACCAAGCTGCTAGGTTGAGAAACGCTGGATCTGGATGAAGAAACTTGCCCTGACTCAGTAGATCTGACCTGTTTGGTAACTTCCAAGGAGGTTTTACTGAGAGGTTCATAAGGGTTGCAAACCACGGTCTTTTTGGCCAATAAGGAGCTATCAGAATTAGTTCCGTGGATTCCAGTCTGAATTTTGCTAGTACCCTTGGAATTAGTGGAAATGGGGGAAAAGCGTAGGACAGCTGGAAGTCCCATCTGTGAGCCAGAGCATCTAACCCCAGAGCTTGATCCTGTCTCTGAAGGGAGAAGAAAACTGGTACCTTCGCGTTTTCCTGACTTGCGAATAGGTCCACCTGAGGAACACCCCAACTCTTGGCTATTGTCTTGAATAGATCCTGATTCAGAGACCACTCTGCTTCTCTTACTTCCCTCCTGCTGAGGAGATCTGCCAAGGTGTTTTCCGTCCCTTTTAAGTGTACTGCCGATAGGGAGGCCAAGTTGTTCTCTGCCCATCTCAGTATCTGGCAGGCTAAATCCAACAGAGTTCTGCTTTTTGTGCCCCCTTGTTTTGTTATGTATAACACTGCCGTCATATTGTCCGTCAAGACTTGGACATGCTGATTCTTTAGAAGTTCCTGGAAGGACAGAAGACTCAGATGAATAGCCTTCAACTCTCTCCAGTTCGATGACCTTCTCGCTTCTGGCTTGGACCAAACCCCCTGAATCGTTTGTTCTTCCAGGTGGGCTCCCCACCCCCATGCGCTGGCATCTGTGGTCAGTCTTTGGGTTACTGGGAATGACCAGTGAAGACCTTTTGAGATGTTTCTCTGGTTCCTCCACCACCAGAGTGATCTTTTTGCTCTTACCCCTATGACAAACTTTTTCTCCAGCGATTCCTGGTAGGACCAATTTGTCAAAATGTCTGCCTGCAGCGGACGAGCATGCAGTCTGGCCCACTGTACTGCAGGGATTGCTGCTGTCAGCAGACCCAGGGCTGACATGGCTTGTCTTACTGAGAACCTTGAATTGGACTGAAGTACCTTCAGAGCCGACTGCATCTTTTCTATTTTTTCTTGGGGCAGAAATATTTTCTGTTCTACTGAGTCTATTTCGTACCCCAGGAACTTTGCTCTTTGAGCTGGTATTAGGTTGGACTTCTGAATGTTGAGAAGCCAACCCAGACCTCTTAGATGTGCTTGAGTCACTTGAAGGTTGACTTCCACCTGACTTTTTGAGTCGGCGAAAAGTAGCAGGTCGTCCAAGTAGGGCACTATTGGGATCCCTTTCAGTCTCAGGGGTTCCAATGCTTCTGCCATCACTTTCGTGAAAACTCTGGGTGAGGAGGAGAGGCCGAATGGCAGGGCTCTGAACTGGAGATGCCAAACCTCCCCCCTCCCCAAATTGACTGCCAGACGTAGAAATTTCTGGGACTGGGGTGCTATTGGGATATGGAGGTATGCATCCCTCAAATCGATGGAGGCCATGTGACACCTGGGGGTCAGCAAGTTCTTTACTGAAAAAATCGTGTCCATCCTGAATCTTTTGTATTTTATGGATCGATTCAACAGCTTCAAGTTGAGGATCAGACGGAACTTTCCCGATGGTTTCCTGACCAAGAATATATGGGAATAAAACCCTTTTTCTTTTTGTCCCTCTGGGACTTGAGAGATGACATTCTGTTGCATCAGCTCTTGAAGAAGAGACTTCATAGCCAGAGCCTTCTCCTGATCCTTCGGTAAGTTTGTTACGTAGAACCGACTTGGGGGGTTTTGTAAAAACTCCAGATGGTAACCCTGCTGGATTATCCCTAGGACAAATGGACTTCTTGTTGTTTTTTCCCAACTGAGCAAGAAGTCCTGAAGCCTCCCTCCTACTGGAAGCTGGTCACTGTTTTTTAGGGGATTGCTCAGGGTTTCTGAACAATACCCCACCCCTGCCTCTTCCTCTCTGGGGGTTCCAGGGTCTTTTCTTTGTTTGGTCCTTTTCCTTATCGGTTTGTCGAAAAGGACGAAAATTCTTCCTCTGTTGTACCACTTTCTTTTTCTGAGGAAAAGCTTTCTTTTTGTCTGCTGTCCTATCAAGTACAGTCTCTAATTCCGGACCAAACAACAAGTCCCCTGAAAAGGGAATCCCACACAATTTCCCTTTAGAGGCTGAATCCCCTGACCAAGTTTTAAGCCAGAGGGCTCTTCTTGCGGAATTAACCAATGCTGATGACCTGGCAGACATTTTGATGGATTCTGCCGAGGCATCAGCCATATATCGGACGGCTTTTAACAGAGTAGGGAAGGACTCTAATAAATCTTTCCTGGAGGTACCTGCCACCACATGATTTTTGAGTTGGTCTAACCAGCATTCCAAATTTCTGGCCACAACTGTGGCTGCCATTGCAGGTTTCAGATTGGCTAATGAAGAGTCCCATGCTTTCTTCAGTAGCCCATCCGCTTTTTTGTCCATAGCGTCTTTAAGAATTCCCATATCCTCAAAGGCTAAGTCCGTTTTTCTGGATACTTGAGAGAAGGCCGCATCTATCTTTGGCTTCTTATTCCAAACACACTCCTCACTCTCCTCAAAAGGGAACCTCCTTTTAAGGGCTTTAGAAAAAAATTGTCCTTTCTCTGGATCCTTCCATTCCTTTCTAATGGAGTCTGTTAACACCTTGTGTACCGGAAAGACTCTATGTTTAACCTCCTCCAGCCCCTGGTACATTTTGTCATGTACTGACAGCTGAATTTTTTTCTTCCTGGATCTCCAGTGTAGTATAAATTGCCTTGAGTAAATCATCAACTTCCTCAAGTGACAGTTTATATCTAGAAGCCTTGGCTTCTTCTTCCTCTTCCTCATCATCAGAATCAAACGTTGAGGGAGGAATGCTTTCCCTTTCTTCCTCAGACTCACTTTCAATTTGCACAGAAGTGGACGGAGGGAGACTGGATTGAGAACCCTGTTCTTGGCTGGAACTCTGACCACGCTTTTTCACAAGGGAGCGTACTGTCCCTAGGGCCTCTGCTAGTTCTTTTCTCACTGAAGACAGGAGTTCCTTGCACTCCTGTGAAGACTCCTCCTTCACTAAATCCGCAATGCAGGATCTGCACAGGGGTTTGGGCCAAGAGTCCCTTAAAGGATTTTTGCATGAGGGGCATTTTCTTGAAGTTCTCTCTGACTTAGCAGTAACTTTCTGAAACGACAGAAATAAAAGAACCCACAGGTCCTCTTTAACTGCAGCCACTAAAGAGTACAACAGGTAGACCCCCCAAAGACAAACACCCTAAGTGCCCAGAGTCTCAATCCCTGCTGAACTGCTAATGGACCTTTACACCAAAGCAGACAGCTGCAGGTTAACTTAATACATAAACCAAACAAAAAACACCCAGTGATGTAAAGGAAAGAGGTCCCTCTGTACCTCTCCTACCTGGGACTGGCCGGGAACCTGGGCGCCTGCATCCGCCATAGCTGCTGAAGATCCGTCCTCCATTTCGATCGTAGCAGCCGCCGTCCGCACGCTTTAAATGGCTTTCCGACCGTGCCAAACAAACGGAAGTCCCGGCCAGAGGACCTGCCCCTTCCTCCTGCGTTCCAGCAGCTGGAACCAATTGCTGCTACGCCCTGCCGGAGGTCTCCACCCACCGGAACTGGCGTCCCCCGCCGTCCGGGATTCGGCGCCGCCATGCTGAGGCCTGGCATGGAACGCTCGTTTCTGAGCACAACCGCGGCCCCCCGAACGCACGGGCGATCAACCTCCGGCAGTCCATTACTCCTGTGAGCCGACGAAGGAAGGGAACACCGGAACACCAACCCCATCGTTCGGGAAGGTGCTGGGCTGGTCTTTGCGAACGTAAGCACAAGGTACTGCCAAAACCCTCGTTTTTCTTTTAAAGAGAGCGCAGCACCCCTGGTTCCCCAGCAGTGTTCCACCATGGCGGAGGAAACACTAAAACTGAAGGCATGGTGGAAGCAGCTGATCTTAAAAAGGGGCGTTGTCACGCAGTGTTTCCTGGGTAAAGGCGGAGCTGCGCTCTCTCCAAGGTGCTGTCCTGAAAGGCGAAGAGAGAAAAAATTAAAAAAAAAAAAAAAAAAAAAAAAAGTATGGTAGAGTTAAGAAGAGTTTTTGAAAAGTTTTCAACTTCTGGAATATAGCAAGTGGTAACATGGACAATATTGAGTACACATGGATACATTTTGTTTTTAATTTTTAAGAGATCCTATGATGATTTAAAAAAATAAAAAAAAAAACAAATAAAAAAAAAAACACAAATATTTTGGTGTGTTAATCCATTATTTGTTATTTAAATGCACAGACGAACATTTTGTTGTTTGTTTATTTTTAAAGGAAAACACACGGACAATTTGCCTTTGTCACCATTTGTTTTATTCGTGTCACGAATTTGATTTGTTTATTGCCATTTATGATACCTTTGCACATATATAGTAGAAAATCCTACGTTAGATTTACTGATAACGGTATTTCTACGAACGTTTGAGGATGGCAGGCCTGAGAGATGAGAGGCTCCTCCCTATAAGAAACAAATAATTTTAACAGCTGTTATAAGTCCACACCCTTCCCCTTGGTCCTCAGTATGTATTAAAGTAGCATATGAAACTGGTCCACAAAGGAAAATAATCTCACATAGTTACTCACCACCTATTTAACACTTTTCCCTCCTCCAATGGGCGGGAAGTAGGCCTGCCATCCTGGAAGGTTTATAGAAATACTGTTAGCGGTAAGTCCAACGTAGGATTTTCTCCCTCACCTTCCAGGACGGCACACCTGAGAGCATAATAAAAGTAACCACAGGCCTACCTTAGGGTAGAGACCACTGCTTGAAGAACCTTCCGGCCAAACGCTGGGTCTTGCTGAGACAGTACTTCAACTTGGTAGTGCTTCAAGAAGGTACCTTGGCTGCAGGTGGCTGCGTTGCAAATCTGTTCCCAGGAAGCCCCTGCCTTCTCCATCCAGGATTTCACCAGAGCACTAGTTGAGTGTGATACCACTTTAGCTGGTGCCGCAACTACCCCCCCCCCCCCCGAGTTCTCATATGTTAGAACAAAAACCTGTTTAAACCACCTGGAGACTGAAGCTTTAGATGCTTGGAGTCCCTTCCTTGGTCCAGAATGCCAGGAAGGGGGGAGAAGTAAGTGATCTGAAGGCTCAACAACAGAAGAGGGCAGTAGAGAAAGATATGGATAGCTCACAAGCTCTCCCCACCAAGCAAGATATGGCAGAGATGATGTCTCATTTAGAGAATGTATGATTAAAGGAGAATTGAATGCTACCAGAATGGAGATACAAAATGTATTACAAAGGGTTGAAGAATCCGAAGTACATCTGGAGGAACATAAAAACGCAATCTTAGAATTACGGACGAGGGCGGAATCAGATTGGTTGGAAATGAGAAATATACGTTATAGATTGGAAGACCAAGAGAACCGCAGTAGACGGAACAACCTAAGGATCCGTGGCATACCTGAGTCAGTGAAGAACAGCGATCTGGAAAAAACAAACAGTCCGTGAGGTGTTTAATAAGATCTTAGACAAAGAAATATCATCTCCTATATACTTTGATAGAGTCCACCGGATCCAAAGAACGATTGCAACAACTGACGTAGCAAGAGATGTAATAGCGAGATTTACTCACTATGAAATAAAACAACAAATCTCAAAGAGCATGAGAAGTGCTGCACCAATCAAATTCAATGAGAGCGAGATATTAATTTTTACGGATTTATCTCAAGAGACTTTATTCAGAAGGAGAGCACTGAAACCCCTGATAAACCAGTTACAGGCAAAACATATCACGTATAGATGGGGTTTTCAACCATGTCTGATTGCCAAAAATCAAGGGATATCAGCTACACTACGATTCCCAGAAGATTTGAAAGACTTCTGCAGCAAATTAGATTTGCCATGCATCAACCTAGAGAACTGGGAAAAGAAGCCACCCGAATGGAGGAAGTTAACAGATCAGCAATGGAAAGGGGTTTAGCGTTTATTGAATGGAATATGCAGGGGTTCAAAGGAATAGAAGATCAGCACGGGATGGATTAGGGGCATAGAGGTCTAATAAGGGAGGAAATACGCCCGGGGGTGCATGGGGATCCGGAAATGCCTGTCCGCTCCCCCATTCCCATCCTTAGATTTGGGATGAGGTCTGTGGGCCCGGATGGACATATTATAACCCCCATGGAACGCCCTGCCCAGCTAACCACTCACGACATGAGCGGGAGCGGGGCAGGTCAAAATATTTGGAGGGGGGGTGGGAGGGTCCCCAAGAGGAATCCTATTGGGGAGGGATTAGGGGTTGTTATATGGACTTGTTATGTATTGTTAAACTGTCTGTTAGTTAAATGGATCATCTCAGATAAATTAGAAGTACCCAACTCCCCACCTCATATTAAAAATGTACGTGATTTAAGCATTTACTTTTACAAGGGATGGCACCATTGAAGATAGTTACATAATGTTAGGGGCTTAAATAACCCCAGTAAGCGGCATCAAATAATACAGGAATTAAAAAGCTTATCCTTCTAATATAATATTTTTGCAAGAGATCCACTTTAAAATGGTCACCCAGGGTTGGATTGAACTCTAAGAATTTCCCCGTCTGGTTCCATGGATACTCTCCTAATAAGAGATCTAAAGGAATAGCAATAGGTTTCGATAAAAATACACTATTCAATTTAAAAGGAATGGAATCCGACTCAGAAGGGAGGTATTTGTTTAAGGGGTCTATGTTTAATATTGATTACACTGGTGAATATATACTGTCCCAACACCAATCCGTGTACCTTCTTGAAGAAGGTCTTGAATAAGTTAGACAACTTTAAGGTAGGGAAAGTCATTATGGCAGGGGACTTTAACTTCGTGCTTGATCCAGCCCTGGATACCCAACCCTTCTCTTTACGCTCAGAGGGTAAACACCTAAAGGTAGTAAAACAAAAACTACATCAGCAACAGCTTGTAGAGGCTTGGAGAATCATGCATCCTAGGGGGAGGGATTTTACATACTTCTCCCAGATACATTCTTCATACTCGAGAATCGATTATGTTTTCCTGGACCATAGGCTGCTAGAGGGATTATTGAAGGCAGAGGTGAAGTCAATCACCCTCTCGGATCATGCCCCGGTTATAGTTAGCTTGGAATTAAAAAATATACCGGATAGGCATAGATCCTGGAGGCTGGATGAATCACTTCTGTACGATCATGATATAATGGAGGACTTGGAAAGAGATTTGAATTTTTTCTTTAAAGAGAACAATGTTGAGAACATCGACCCAACCATACTATGGGAAACACACAAAGTATTTATGAGAGGGAGATTAATAGCAGAAGGTGCCAAGAGGAAAAAAATTTGGATAGGCCAGAAACAAAATCGCTCCTACAAGAGATTCAGGATCTGGAACAGCTACATAAAAACTTTAATGATAATAAAGTAAAAAGAGAACTGACAGTAAGACGGGAGGCATTGAAGGAATTAATGGAGCAAGAGGCTAAACGAGCATTTATGAGAACAGAAAAAAGGCAGTATGAATGGGGGAATAGACCTGGGAAAATGCTGGCTGGGATGATTAAACCTAGAAGGAATGTAAACTATATTGCAAAAATGAAGGATAAAAAGGGAGAAATGAAATATTCCACAAAGGATATAAGCAAAGTCTTTTTTGAGTATCATCAATCATTATATAATATAAATACTACTGAAGACTTTGAAGATAGACAAAATAGAAGCCGAAATATAAAACAGTACCTTGAGAAGATTCAGCTGCCGGGGATACCAGACGAGGACTTAAATAATTTAGAAAAAGATATCTCGAGTGATGAAATTGAGCAGGCGATCAGGAAAAGTGAGGGAGGTAAAAGTCCGGGTCCAGACGGATATACTTCCCTGTACTTTAAAAAGTTTATTGGTATCCTGACTCCATTCTATCACTCCTACATGAATTCCATTGGGGAAGGCCTGAAAATCCGTCAAGAAGCCTTGGGGGCATACATATCACTTATAGGAAAAGAAGGAAAGGATCAAACTGTATGCTCAAGCTTCCGGCCAATCTCCTTGATCAATGAGGATGTTAAAATTTACGCTCGGATTATTGTCCGAGAGACTGAGACCCCTCATGCCTGATTGTATTGAGAAAGATCAAGCAAGGTTTGTCCCTGGGAGGGAGGCAAGAGACAATATATTGAGAACAACTTTGCTAATGCATGCTGCAAAGAAGGGAAAGAAATCTACTATCTTCCTATCAATAGACGCCGAAAAGGCCTTTGATAGGCTAGATTGGGACTTCACGGTACAGACACTGCATAAAATTGGCATAGGCCCAAGAATGCTCAGGTGGATCGAGGCTCTCTATTCGAACCCCACGGCTAAAATTCAGGTTAATGGAACCCTGTCTGATACTCTTAGGCTGAACAACGGTAAACAACAGGGCTGCCCCCTCTCCCCACTACTTTTTGTAATTTCTTTGGAACCCCTTCTGATCTCTAGAAGAGCCAACAAGAGCATTAAGGGAATAGAAGTTGGGGGACAGGAGCATAAGATATCAGCATTCGCTGATGACATTATGCTTTACGTAACAAACCCGGCACAGACACTTCCAGATATTTAGATGGAATTAAATGGCTATGGGGCTATCTCAAATTTTAAGATTAACATGGAGAAAACAGATACTCGACATCTCGGTTCCCCCAGATGAAGCGAAGGATCTTAGAATCCTATTTCCATTCAGGTGGAGGAAAAGAGGATTGAAGTATCCGGGAGTGTCTCTGTCAACACTAATTACAGACTTGTACCAAGATAATTATTTGCCCTTACTAAATAACATTAAACAGGATCTAAAAGGCTACCAGGTTCAAAGATTGTCATGGTTTGGCTGAATAAGCGTGATTAAAATGATGACACTCCCGAAAGCCTTGTATATCTTTCAGTGTCTCCCAATAAATATCCCTGCTTCATATTTCAAAATACTCAGACTAATAATACAAAAATTTATATGGAATAATAAAAGGGAATCGTGTCTCATATAAAGTTCTGAGTAGACCAAAGGAGAGAGGGGGATTATTTTTCCCAGATTTTGAAAAATACCATGAGGCAGCGTCACTGCGGAGAGTCTTGGACTGGGCCCACGGCTCTCCATATAAAAAATGGGTAAAACTTGAATCAGAATTAAGTAATTCCGCCCTGAACCAGATTATCTGGATCCCAACCCAATATAGAGGTCTCCCTAGGGATATGGCCAATATTACTGTAGGAGACACTCAGAATATGGGATAAATTATCTAAAAATAGATCTATGGAATACAATAGCCCTCTATTACCCCTCACAGGTAACAATTACTTCCCTCCAGGCAAAGAAAATAAACTATACCTAAAATGGACATCATCGGACCATCTGAGGTTAAAAGATGTTCTGAAAGGGAATGTTCTCTGTACACTACCTGAATTACAAGGAAAATATGGTAAAATGCCCTGGGATGCATGGAGATATAGGCAACTCCAACATTTTGTGGGTTCTCTCCCAAAGCCGCTTCGCTCAGATAGGAGACTGGATACATGGGAAAGATTAGTCGATAAGGCAGGGAATAATAGACAGGGGCTTTCGAAAGTATATAGCTTACTGATAAACCCCCCCCCCCCCCAGAACTGGACTCCCTGTGTCCCGTGGAGAGTTGAGAAAGGGAATTGAATCATCCGTTGCCTGAAAGTTCGAGAAGTAAAGTCTTTGATTACACCCACTCAACTTCACTGGACACAGGGATAAAAGAAATGAACTATAAACTACTAACAAAGTGGTATTACGTCCCAATTAAATTACATAAAATTAATCCCAATCAATCACCTCTATGTTGGAGGGAGTGTGGAGAGACAGGTACCCATGCACATATATGGTGGCAGTGCCCTTTAATTCAACCATATTGGAGAGAAGTGATGGATTGGATAAAGAAGATTAGCGGGACTGTAATGAAACTTGACCCCTGGCAATGCCTGTTCCACGTAACCGGGTTACCGAGGAAGAAATATAGAAAAGCTATTACACCATTCCTGCTGAATGCAGCAAAGAAATTAATTCCGAAACAACGGAAGACCAAAAACATTCCGACAATAAAGGATTGGTTTAGGGAGATAGATAAAATTAGATGTATGGAAGAAGTAATACACCTGCAAAACAACTCAGAAACAAAATATCTTGACACGTGGAAGTGTTGGCTTATATGAGTTATGTGGGGAGTAGTTAGATGCCTTATTGCTATCGATTTCTTGACTCCCCCCTCTCTTCTCTTCCCCCCCCCCCCCCCCCCCACCTTTTCCATTTCTCCTCCTTTTTTCTCTCACCTGTATAAAAAATAAGCACTTAGGGAGTTAATAAAATTAGATAAAGGGGCTTTTTTTTTTTCCTTCACCTAGTCACTGCGGGGGGGGGGGGGGGGGGGGGGGGAGGGGGAGAGAGGGGAGAAATACATTTTTTTTTTTCTCTCCCTCTCTTTTCCCTTTTCACTCTTGTAATAAGAATCACTTAGGGATTCACTAAAATAGATGTAGGGGTTTATTATCGTATAGTATCACAAGTAGGAGGTGGGTAGCGCCCCCTTTCCTACGTTCTTCATAAAATGTAAAAAAAAAAAAAAAAAAAACTCTTCTCACCTTCCTTTTTTTTTTTCTTTTCCTTTATTTTAATTTTTTTTGGGTGGCACTAGTATTAGAAGGAACCACTTAGGGACTTAAGATAAAATGAAGGGGGTTTTCGAATCACACACCAATACAGGAGGGGGATGGATGGTGTCCATGTATGTATGTATGTATGTATGTATGTATGTATACATATATATACACACACACACACACACACACATATATATATATATATATATATATATATATATATATATATATATATATATATATATATATATATATATATATATATATATATATATATATATATATATATATATATTATATATATATATATATATATATTTTTTTTTTTTTTTTTTTTTTTTCTTTCTTTTTTTTTTTTTTCTCCTCTTCCCCTCCTCATTATATCTCACATAGGGGGTAATATAAACACAACAGACGATTATGGGAAGGGTGGTGAGAGGTGGATTGGGGAGTAGTTAATTACTTAAGGGGGGGGGGGGAGGAAAAAGGGGAAAAAATACTAAATAAAATATTGTTTGAATAAAGTCAGAGGGGGTAATGAATTACATCAGGAAAAGGGGGAAGACGGGGGACTACTACTGGTTTCTTTAAAAAATATATCGAGACTGATCCATGTGTTTTGTTGATTGTGTGTTTTTCTGTTTATTTGTTATGTATTTATTTATGTACGGGTATTGTATGTGTCTGTATATGTGAAAAATTTATCAATAAAAATAATTAAAACACGATTCAATCTCCTAAACTCTTTACCCCACAGTAAATAAGTGAGACGACATCTTCTTACATCTAAACAGTGAAACACTCTCTAATTTTTGGGATTATCACAAAATTATGGTAAAGTAATCTCCTGTGCTCTATGGAATGAGGAAGCAACCTTGGGTAAATTAAGCGGATCTGGCCGGATCAACAAAAAAGATTCCTTTATAGATAGACTTTGTAGGTCTCCCACCCTTCTAGATGTTGTGATGGCCAACAAAAAGGACATTTTAAATGTCAGAACTTAAGGAGAACCTCTTCTATTGGTTCAAATGGGTGTTTTGAGAAGGCCTCTAGCAGGGATCAAAATTTCAAGTCTTGAGCTACTAGCCAGGCCTTAAGAGTTACTCGCCACCAGTTACCCCACCCAACCCCTACCCTGCCTGCCCCTAAACTCGAATAAAATTACAACGTAATTATAACCCCCAGCATTGGTGTCAGTGGACGTTATAATAACCTCCAAAGCAGGTATCTGAGGCTGTAGTAATACCTTAGCATTGATGTCAGCGGATGCATTA
Source organism: Lithobates sylvaticus (assembly GCA_028564925.1). Taxonomy (NCBI): domain Eukaryota; kingdom Metazoa; phylum Chordata; class Amphibia; order Anura; family Ranidae; genus Lithobates; species Lithobates sylvaticus. Next base: position 117,691,591 of record CM053037.1, read on the forward strand.
AAAACCCCAGCACTGGTGCCAGACGCCATAATAACCCCCAACGCAGGCATCAGAGGATGCATAAATAACCCCTAGCATTGATGTCAGTGGACATCATAATAACCCCCAACACTGGTATCAGAAGACGCATTAGTAACTCCCAGCATTGAAGTCATTGGACTCATTAACAACCGCTAGCACAGGTGTCAGTATTACCACTTGCTGACCAGCCGCCGCAGTTGTACTGCGGCAGAATTGCATGGCTGGGCGAAGCGACCTTATGTTTGGTTGCTTTGCCCTGTGGCCTTTTTTTTCTTTTTTGAAGATGCTATAACTTTGCTAAAATTTATATTGGGCTTTTTTTTAAATATATTTTTGTTTTATTATAGTAAAAAATATTGCGTTTTTTTCTTGAAGGTCGCTCTTTTTTTGTTAATAGT
>CM053037.1:117697009-117712912 GCA_028564925.1 Lithobates sylvaticus
AATTTTGTAAATATTTTATTATATATCTTTTCATGAGACAAAACTGGAGAAATTACATTTTGCCACAATGTAAAGTAGTGCGTGTACAGAGTGTATAACAGTGTAAATTTGCTGTCCTCTCAATATAACAACACACAGCCATTAAGGTCTAAACCACTAGCAACAAAAGTGAGTAAACCCCTAATGTACAAATTGGGCCCAAAGTGTCAATATGGTGTGGCCGCCATTATTTTTCAGCACTGCCTTAACCCTCTTGGGCATGGAGTTCACCAGAGTCACAGGTTGACACTGGAGTGCTCTTCCACTCCTTCATGACGACATCAGGGAGTTGGTGGATATTAGAGACCTTGTGCTCCTCCACCTTCCATTTGAGGATGCCCCTCACATACTCATAGGGTTTAGGTCTGAAGACATGCTTGGCCAGTCCATCACCTTTACCCTCAGCTTCTTTAGCAAGGCAGTGGTCGTCTTTGAGGTGTGTTTGGGGTCGTTCTGTTGGAATACTGTCCTGCAGCTCAATCTCCGAAGGGAGGGGATCATGCTCTGCTTCAGTATGTCACAGTACATGTTGGCATTCATGGTTCCCTCAATGAACTGTAGCTCCCCAAGGGCCGGCAGCACTCATGGAGCTCCAGATCATGGACACTCTCACCACCATGCTTGACTGTAGGCAAGACACACTTGTCTTTGTACCCATACCTGGTTGCTGCCACACATGCTTGACCGTCTGAATCATATAATAAGTTTATCTTGGTCTCATAAGACCACAGGACATGGTTCCAGTAATCCATGTTCTTGGTCTGCTTGTCTTCAGCAAACTGTTTGCGGGCTCTCTTGTGCATCATCTTTAGAAGAAACTCCCTTCTGGGACGACAGCCATGCAGACCAATTTGATGCAGTATGCGGCGTATGGTCTGAGCACTGACAGGCTGACCCCCCCCCCTTCAACCTCTGCAGCAGCACTCATACATCTATTTCCCAAAGACAATCTCTGGATACGACGCTGAGCATGTGCACTCTACTTCTTTGGTCGACCATGGCGAAGCCTGTTCCGAGTGTAACCTGTCCTGTTAAACCGCTGTATGGTCTTGGCCACCATGTCGCAGCTCAGTTTCAGGGTCTTGGTAATAATTCTTATAGCCTAGGCCATCTTTATGTAGAGCAACAATTCTTTTTTTCAGATCCTCAGAGTTCTTTGCCAAGTTGAGGTGACCAGTGTGAGAGAGTGATAACACCAAATTTAACACACCTGCTCCCCATTCATATATGAGACCTTGTAACACTAACGAGTCACATGACACCGGGGAGAGAAAATGGCTAATTGGGCTCAATTTGGACATATTCACTTAGGGTGTACTCGCTTTTGTTGCCAGCGGTTTAGACAATAATGGCTGTGTGTTGAGTTATTTTGAGAGGACTGCTACTCCGATTCTGAAGCCGCCCCGCACAGCGCGACCTGCAAACGACTTCTTTAATAGAAGTCAATGCAAGTCGCCCCTATTATAACAGTTCCATTATACTGAATAGAGCATGACTTGTCAGGCTGACAGGTCGCCCCTGTGTGAACCAGCACTTAGTGACAGCAGGTGCACATAACTTGTATTCAACACCAGCCAATGGGGTGGGATCTGGACGGGCCGATACGTGTATGTGGCTCCGCCCCTTTGTTACACAGCCCAATCATTGGCTGGATAGCTGCTGGGTCCCGCCCACCCCCGACATCATGCTGAAATAATGCAGTTGCTCATTATAGCAGGAAGAGCCTGTTGTATCCAAGGCATTTTAGAAGTCAGTCACTGACTCTGCCTATCATTCTCCCCTAGAACTAAAATATCCATTTTGGAAAGACTAGCCTTAAGGAAAGTTTTTCCATACACATTTTTTTTTTTTTGTTAATGAAATGTGTTTAGACCTAATATAAGTTGAAAGTGTAAACACAGTTACTAAAAATCACATAACTCCCCGGAGGACACCGCAGGCTTGTCTCCAAACCCCCCCCCTCCTCCCCCATCATACACAGATCTCCCTCTGATGCTGATCACCCTGTCTGTGCTACTGTTGGAGGGAGCCCAGGCGATCATGGATGAGAACCTTGCAGCTTGGCAATGGTGAGTGAGACAACCCCATATCTCCCATACACCATCCCATACCCCACTCTATCTTCCCTGGGGAATTTGTCAGCTCCTCTCTCTCTCTCTCCATACAGTTTCACACACCGCAGCGCTGCAGAGAGCAGTTCCAGTTACACTATCAGTGCCACCTGTCAATGCCAACCAGTGCCACCTGCCAATGCCAGTTAGTGCCACCTGCCAATGCCAATTAGTGCCATCGCCAACCATTGCCACCTGCCAATGCCAGTTAGTGCCACCTGCCAGTGCCACACATTGCCACCTGCCAATTAGTGCCAGCCAGTGTCACCTGCCATTGCCATCTGCCAGTGCAATCCAGTGCCATCTGCCAGTGCAATCCAGTGCCACCTGCCAGTGCTGCCTATCGGTGCCACATATCAGTGCCCATCAGTGTTGCCTATCAGTACCACCTGTCAGTTCCCATCAATGGCACCTCAGTGCTGCCTGTTGGTGCCCAGTGCCACCTGTCTGTGCCCATCAGTTTCAACCTCAATGCTGCCTCATCAGTGCAGCCTATCAGAGCACATCAGTGAAGGAGAAAAAAAAAAAAATATTTGCAAAATCTTATAACAAACAAAACAAAGATGATTTTTTTTTTCTTTTAATATTGTTCTTTTATCGCTTGGCATCAGGCATGACCGATCCTTATTGCCTGATGCCACAGACATGCAGTTCTGGGCATTGGGCAGAGGATTTAAAAAACTGGCTCCGTGATTCTAAGGAAATTTGTCAAGCCCTGCCCTAACCATATAGCTAGTTATTTATATTTACCACTGCAGATTAATATTTAAGAATAATTTATTTTTTTAAACTTTAAATAACTAAAATTATACACTACTCTTTTTGAGGTTTTTATCTGATTAATAAAATAACCAACTAATTGATTATGAAAATAATCATTCGTTTCAGCCCTAGAGTTGTTACTCACCATCATCAGGTATGCGCTCAACAGCCTCCTGGGTGAATCAGACACTGATATTTCAGGGAAGTACCTCTTTCATTTGAATGTCATGGGTTTGCAGGCCTGTGTAAGCAAAGAAGATTTTTGGAATGGCAACACTGGCACCCTTGGGATAGAGATAAGTTGCATTAGAGAGGTGATTATTATCCCTTATCCTTATAATTCCTGAACTCACCTCATATTCCTTTTATATTCTACTTAAAGTGATTGTTATTTTAAAAAAATCAAACACGCAGGTTTACAAACATGTCATACTTACCTCCACTGTGCAGCTCATTTTGCACAGAGTAGCCACGATCTTCCTCTTCTGGGGTCCGAAGTGCTCTCCCAGGGGGTTACATTGCTGGCGCGCTCCCGAGTCCAGCATTTGCATCCATAGATACGATTGCCAGACTTGGCCCTGTCACCAGCGTCATTGGATTTGATTGACAGCAGCGGGAGCCAATGGCTGCGCTGATATCAATCTATCCAATCAAGAGCCAGGACCCTGTGCAGAGAGGGAGAGCATGTCTCCGCCAAGGAAAGAAGGGGCTCAGGTAAGTAAAAACGGGGGGGCCAGTCACTGCCAGAAGTTTTTTCCCCCAATGCATAGGATGCATTAAGGTGAAAAGACACAAGCTGACTGAATTGCACAGAACAATAAGATAGGAAAACCTGCAACAACTGAAAAAGTGAAGGTAAATTGGGTATCTGGCGCTCCAGGAGGCAATGCCCTTAGTTTGTAATAAGGTACATTTGATTAGTCAGTCTTTAGGTAAAAACAAAGTTGAACCACGGTAAGGGGGTGATTTTAAAGCTGTAGTAAACCCGCTGAAACTTTTTTTTATACACCTGTATGGGTAAAGGCATAATGAGCTAGTATGCACCGCATACTAGTTCATTATGAAATACTTTTTTTTTGATCAAAAAAAAACCTTTATTGAGCATAATACAAACGGATACATATTCGAATATAGGGTGCAACATGCACCACAATCAAGGATAAGACATCTGACATAACTTTGTATAAGATGACAATGTAATATTGCGAGTATACTAGGATTTCATTTTGGGGACCATGCGGAGCAAGTAGATGGGTGCAGGAGGGGGCGTGGTTTGCGGGGCTGAGCTCTGCAGCTGGGCGGGGGGTGCAGGCCATTGTAAGTATATGGTAGGTGGGGCTGTTTCTAATCGGAGGTTGACGGGAGGCCGCGCCTAGTCGGGCGAATCTAGGCGGGTGTGGGTCAATTCTGGTCAGTGCAGGTGGCAGAGTCCTCTATCCACCTGTCCCAGATTTTATTAAACTTTGCTGGGCACCCTCTATGCTTGTAGAGCACCTTTTTGTAAGGGAGTGTGGCATTAATCGTCCCTTTCCATTGCTGGATGGTGGGAGATGTTGCTCTGATCCAGGTGCGTGCGATTAGCAGCCTGGCTAGGAAGAGTGATTCTTGGAGAAATGTGCTGAGATGTTTTTCCTCTTCTGGGAGGGGGAGGATGCCAAGGAGACACTGGTGGGGGCACAGGGTCAGGGGAGACCCCATTCGGTCGTGGAGGAACTTGACAATCTGAGACCAGTAGTCTTGGAGCTTTGGGCATGACCATAGTAGGTGGTAGAAGGTGCCTCGTGGGTCCCCGCATTTGGGGCAAGAAGGGTTTGTATCGGGTTTGAATTTGGACAGTCGGGTGGGGGTGAGATATGACCTATGAAGCATATATAGATGCGTAAGTCTGTCTGACAGTTTGGGGGATACCTTTTTTGAGGCGGTTAGTGCATCTTCCCAGTCGTCGTCCTCGACCACCCCCAGGTCCGCCTCCCATTTAGTTTTAAGGTGAAATGCTCGTTCGGTGGCCGCCGGCGTTATAAGGTGATTATAGAAAAAGGAGGTCAGTCTCTTGGAGTCTTGACCGCGGACAACATTCGTGATTGGCAGGGCCTCAAGTCTGGGGATAGCTTCACCGAATTGGGAGTTCAGGGCATGGCGGAGCTGGAGGTAGCGGAAAAGCATACGACTGGGGAGGTTGAATTCGTCCTTGAGAGCTTGAAACTGTCTAATTCTACCGTGGGAGAGAACTTAGAAAAGGAAAATAACGCCATTATTTATCCACTGGTTTTGATCTGGAATGGTGTGTAGTTCGGGGAGCTGGGGGTTATCCCACAGGGGCGTGTATGTGTGGAATGCAGGGGCTCTGGTGATGGTGGTAGCTTGTCGCCACACCTTGCAGTGGTGAAACAGCATGGTGTGTTTGGAGGTAAGGGGTCTAGAGGTGCCACGCATAAGGATCCGGAAGGGGTGGATGACCTGGTCAAAGTGTGGTGAGCAGACTAGGGTGGTGTAGCGGTCTTTGTCTGTGTGATTGTAATAGTAGAAGTGTGACAATTGTGCCGCTATGTAGTACAAAAGGAGGTCTGGAAGGGCAGTGCCACCAAGATGGGCAGGGCGTTTTAGAGTATCCCAGGAGAGTTTGTGGCGGGCTGTGCCCCATACAAATGTGTTAAGGATTGCTTCCATTGACTTGAAGGTTCTAGGAGGTATGCTGAGGGGGGCATGCCAAAACAGATAGAGCAGCTTGGGGAGGAGGATCATCTTAACCAAATTTATCCATCCCATCACCCCTAGGGGAAGGCGGGACCACACCTGGGTTTTGGTTTTGAGTAAGGAGAACAGGGGTTCTATGTTTAGGTTGACATAATCCGTCAGGTTTCTGGAGCATTGTACGCCTAGATATTTAATTTGGTTGGCCCTGACGAGAGGGAGTGCTGCCTGGGATGCAGACGGGGCACCCAAGTCGACTGGGAGGATCTGGGATTTGGTCCAATTTATCTGCAGCCCGGAGTACTCCCCAAACTGTTCTATCAGCCCCAGAGCCACCTCAAGGGAGGGGCCCGAGTCTTCTAGGTACAGCAGCATGTCGTCTGCATACAGACTAATAGTCTCGACAAGAGATCCAGAGCGGAGGCCCATGATGTGGGGGTGAGACCGGATAGCGATGGCGAGTGGTTCTACCGCCAGGGCATAGAGCAGGGGGGAAATCGGACAGCCCTGGCGAGTGCCTCTGGACAACGGGAAAGAGCTTGAGATTCTACCATTGACCTGGATCCGGGCAGTGGGGGCCTGGTATAGGAGCTGGAGCCATTTTATGAATTTAGGGCCGAAGCCATACCTGTGTAGACACTCCCAGAGATAGCTCCACTCAACGGAGTCAAATGCCTTTGCGGCATCCAGGCTCACCACTACCCTGGATCCAGTGTTGTCATGGGTGGCCTGCAGATTCATAAAGAGTCTGCGGAGGTTGAAAGCGGTGTTTTTGTTGGGCATGAACCCAGTCTGATCAGGGTGAATCAGGCTGAGTATGACTGTGTTAAGTCGCAGGGCAAGGATCTTGGCTAGTATTTTCACGTCTAGTTGGAGGAGGGAGATGGGGCGGTAAGATTCTGGATAAAGGGGGTCTTTGCCGGGTTTGGGGATAAGTACTATGAGAGCCTCCCCCATGGAAGGAGGGAGGGTGGCAGTGTCAAATATGTGGGTGTAGAGTGCTTGTAGCTTGGGGATGAGGACTTCTTGAAATTGGGCATAAAACTCCAAGGGCAGGCCGTCCGAGCCCGGGGCCTTGGAGTGTGGGAGAAGGGCAAGGGCCTCCGCTATACATTCAGAGGTGATTGGGGCTTCTAGGATAGACCGTTGGGTCTGGGAGATTGTGGGGATGTTGATAGGATGTAGGAACTGGGAGAGTTCATTGTGCGTGTGGCGTGACGTAGAGGTGTATAAGTTGGAGTAAAATAGCTTGAACTCCTCCGCCACCAAGTCCGGGTCCGCTGTCACTTCCCCAGCTGCAGTCTGAAGCCGAACAACCACTGGAGGGCTATGATCCAGATGGGCCATGTATGCTAGTAGTTTGCCCGCACGTTCGCCATGTTCATATACTCGCTGTTTACAGAAAAAGATGCCCTGCTTTGCCTTTTCAAAGTGTAGATGGTTGGTCAGCCTGGACTGCAGCCGGAGAAGGGAGGCGTTCGCCGCCGAGGGGTCGGTGAGGAATGTTTGCTCCAGGGAGTCAAGTCTTTCTTCGGCTTGCTGGAGTACTATCTTGGATGTGGATTTGTGTCTATTTATACGTGTGGATAAGATGAGTTTGGCGTGGAGCTTGAAAGCTTCCCAAATTGACCCGGCAGGTGCCGTTTTCTCGTTTGTGTGGAAAAAATGGACCCATTCTCTCTGCACGGCGTCTAGATCAGACAAAACCGTGAGCCAGAACGGGTTCAGTCTCCATATCCGGAGGGGGGAGGCAGTGGGTAGCCTCAGTGTCATCCAGTACGGAGAGTGATCCGAGAGCACCCTGGTGTCGAACCCCACATCCAGGAGGTCAGGCAGCAGGGCGGGGGAGAGTAGGATCATGTCTATACGGGACATGGCCTGTTGCGATGGGGTGTAGCAGGAGAAGGCTATCTTGGTGGGGTGTTTGTATCTCCAAGTGTCAGTCATGGCGAATTCAGCTGCGAATTTGCCAAATCTAGTGGTGTATTGAGGGGGGGGGTGGCGGGGTGGTCGTGCTGAGTCTGTCTAAGTTGGGGTTAATCGTCATGTTAAAGTCGCCCGCCCAGATAGCAGGTACCGTAGGGTATTTGGTCATGAAGGCTAGTCCTTCCTGCAGTGCGTGGAATTGGAAGGGCGGGGGTATGTAAAATGCCATTATTAGTAGCTCCCTTCCACCAACCGTGGAGTGGAGGAACAGAAATCTGCCCAGGGGGTCAAGCTGTAGGTCGTGCAGCTGAAATTGTACCGTTTTGGCGATGAGGACAGCTATGCCCCGAGAGTTGGGAGTGTAAGGAGCGTTGTACAGCCAACCTACCCATGGCTTCTTCAGTGCCCTCTGGGATTGGCCAGTGAGGTGGGTTTCGGCAAGGATAGAGATATCTGCCCGCAGGCGTTTAAGGTGGGTGAGGACTGCCAGACGCTTGGGTTTAGCACATAGGCCGCGGACGTTCCAGGTGACTATTTTAAGCGTAGCCATGTGGTATATTGAGGGGAGCAGGGGTACTATCATGTACTATGCTGGTAACGCCTGGTGTGGTGAGGGGGTTAGTGATCCCGCATAGGTCACTGTGGTCGGACCTGGGTTCAGTATGCTCCGGTTGTAACCCCCGTGTCTCGGTAAGGCAGGGGGGGGGGGGTCGCTCGTACATTGCATCCTAGTGGTAAACAGTGCTATGTATATCAGATAAAAAGTTAACATTACATACTGTGTACAAACCGTAACTGGTAACATGCCATCTCTGGACCAGCGTGGCATAATGTTCAAACGATCACTCTCCACATCCGTGGTAGTGATAGCTGGCCAGGGAAACAAAACTATATCAAACAAATGCCAGGTCAAAGAGTTAGTAACGTAGGTGTCCTCGGTCCCGAGGGTGACCATGGCAGTGTGTCGGGGCGGCAGAGAGACACACTGTTAAGCTCACAGCTAGGTGGTGAACAGGGAGTGTGAGCAGTCTGAGTGAGGGCTCGAAGTGAGCAGGGGAGAGGGGGTGCCTGAGAGTACTTGAGGTCTGGTGACGGGGGGAATCCGGTTGTCGGGTGGGGGTGTTGATGGGGAATGGAGTGCCACTGTTCAGGGGCACAGAGTCAGATGTGCGGCAGATTGCAGCAGCCAGTCCATCAGGCCTCGCACCAGTTCGTAAGTATGGAGGGAGAGGAGAGGTAGTGGAGCGGCGCGCATGGCGGCGGACAGGCGCCCGCGCCATGTTTGTGGCTCGGCGGGACGGATGGCAAGACTGTTCGGGAGCAAGGGGCAGGCATGTTGGTTTGTTGCGGCTCGTGAGGGGATCCGTCCATTGGATCGACTCAGGTAAGTCAGCGGCAGGGGGCGGTGGAGGGGGATCGTTCCAGGTTTGCTGCCAGGGGGACCATGCCAGGTACACGGGGATGCTGGTGAGTGGTGGGATATACACCGTACATGCAGTGTGTCTAAAGGCATAGTCAAGGGGTCAGGTTAGAGCTGGGCTGAGGGGGCAGAGGGGGATACACTCACATTTAGGCGGATGAATACGATCGTGGTTTCCCCGGGCAGCTCCTGGGTGCAGTTGTGCGGTTGAGGGCTTCATCTGTGGGCCGGACCGGCCACCTCGTGTTGCTCCAGCCAGGATAAGACGGCGGCGGGGTCTTCAAAGAACTGGGTCTTTCCGTCGCGGGTCACTCTGAGCCTTGCTGGGAACAGCATAGCGTACGGTAGATGGTGGATGCGCAGTTGCCGCTTCGCCTCCGTGAACTGCGCGCGCTTTTTCTGCACCTCGGCGGAGAAGTCCGGGTACACCGCCACCGTCACGTTACCGACCGGGATGTTCCCACGTTCACGAGTGAGTCGCAGCACGGTGTCCCGGTCTCTGTAGTTGAGCAGTTTAGCAATGAAAGTTCTCGGGGGGGCACCGGCTGGGGGAGGACGTGCTGCGAGGCGGTGAGCGCGCTCTATGACGAAGGTGGAGGAGAAGGCCTCTCTCCCGTATGTCTTAATGAGGAGGTTCTCTAAGTAGGTAGGGGGATCTGTGCCTTCAGCCCGTTCCGGGAGACCCACGAAGCGGAGGTTGCATCTCCTGAGCCGGTTCTCCATATCGTCCTGCTTATGGAGGACTGTGCTGAGCTGGTGCTGCAGTTGCTCTGTCGTTATTTGGAGTGGGGTGATGTCCGCCTCCGTTCTGGATACCCTGCGCTCCATCTCGGTGGCCCTGTCCCGCAGCTTTTGGATGTCCTGGCGGATGAGGGAGATGTCGACCTTTACCTCCTCTATTTTGGATGTGAGCGTGGTCTGGCATACCGAGACTGCTTCCAGAATCTTGGCTGTGTCGCCGGAGGTGGTCTCCTCCGCGGCCTGCACGCGGCCGACGCCATCTTCCTCCTCGGCTGCCTGTCCTTCATGACGGTATTTGGCCAGCTTAGCAGCGGCCTCCGAGGACCGTTTTGGTGGCGACATGGAGCCCGCGGTGTGCCCGGTTCTTCAGGGTTACTGTTTGGGGTGGTTGTGTCCGATAATTCCCAGAGGATGAGGTACAAGGATGAAATCTCAGGCAGAGCTCTCACTCCACACTCCCTACGCCATGAAGCTCCAGGCCACGCCCCTCATTATGAAATACTTACCTTAGAACGAGGCGTCGGCAACTCACATGTTTATAGCGCAAAAAATAAAAAACGCAGGGGCGATCAAATACCACCAAAAGAAAGCTCTATTTCGTCCACAGTAAGGATACACTAAGAAGGGGTAAAGCGGACATCTTGTTACACCCACCGGAGTTTTAAATTTTAGATGCATTTTAAAATTCAACATCTAAGCAGTCATACGGAGTTTTAAGTACTGTATTTCACTATAGAAACTCACTTTACTGTTATAAATACGTCTAAAATGCAAAACTCTGGTGGGTGTAACAAAATGTCCGCTTTACCCCTTCTTAGTGTATCCTTACTGTGGACGAGTGTGGGGTGTAGCCAGATGGATGGAACGTTACTTCCGGAGAAAATTGCGATGGGTCGATGAATATGTCGTTACACCGGCACAGATCCTGTGTGCCAGGATGACTAAACTCATGTGCATGCACAGGGGTGAGGTCATCCTGCACCGGTCAACGAAGACGGCCGCAGCCTGGCACTCAGAAGTTGTCAGCACCAGTGAGAGACGTCGAAGGAGGCCTGTAAGACAGACTAGAAGAGCTGGAGAAGTACAGTGTGACACATCACTGTAAAGAAAACAAAAACTACTTTTCAAGAACACAAAATTAAACAAGTTCTTCCTTTACATTAACCGCTTTATGACCGCACATATACTGCGGCAGGGCGGCCACTCTGCTCCAGATCACGTACCTAGTACGCACCGAGGTACACCCGCACCGCCCTGGTTGTGCTGCCATTGGCTGCAGCACCAACCAATCAGTGGCTGCTAAATGGTCGCGGGCACCCGACGATCAGCTCTGGACATTACCGAAGAGAGCCCTCTGTAGGTAAACAAACACAGGGCTCTCTTCTGACAGCAGCAATGTGCTTTTTTTCTTCCTGCAAAGCAGGAAGTAAAAAAACTGCACATTGCACATTTTTACTTCCTGCTTTGCACACACAGTAACACATGTTGGCCACACATTTAACTCCTTAATCACCCTAGATGTTAACCCCTTCCCTGCCAGTGTCATTGGTACAGTGCATATTTTTTAGCAACGATCACTGTATTGGTGTCACTGGTTCCCAAAAAAGTGTCAGGTGCCACTACAAGTCGCTGATCGCCACCATTACTAGTAAAAAAATAAATAAAAATTCCCTAAATATATCCCATAGTTTTAGACACTATAACTTTTGCGCAAACCTTTCAAAACCATTTCACACTTATTGGATTTGTTTTACCAAAAATATGTAGCAGAATACATTTTGGTCTAAATTGATAAAGAAATTCGATTTTTTTACATTTTTTTATTGGATGTGTTTTATAGCAGAAAGTAAAAAATATATATTTTTTTATTTTCAAAATTGTCGGTCTTTTATTGTTTATACAAAAAAAACTGCAGAGGTGATCAAATACCACCAAAAAAAAGCTCTGTGTGTGTGGTCGTACATATTATTTGGGTACAGTGTCCGCGCAATTGTCATTTAAAGTAAAGCAAAAAATGGCCTGGTCATGAATGGGGGTAAATCTTCTGGAGCTGAAGTGGTAAAACACCTTTGGTGAATCTAACAGCTTCACATACCTCAGCCTGGAAAATAACCAATCTGGAAGTTTCCAGCCAGCATAAAAAGGCCCTAAACACAAAATATGCAGAACCTTACATGGCATCAGGTGCCACCTCTGGCCTAAAATCTTTGACAGGGTCATCATCCTAATCCTTTTATAGCAGTAAAGCATGGAGCCCTGTCACCTACCAAGACCATCTTCCGCAGTGGGGGGATTTGCCCATCCATGCTGTATAAAAGAATGAATCCATGCATGAAGTATTTGGTTGTTTTCAACAAGGAACAAGACTGGCCTGCACAAAGTCCTGACCTCAACCTGATAGAACACCTTTGGGGATGAATTAGAGCAGAGACCGTGAGCCAGGCCTTCTCATCCAACATTAGTGCCTGACCTCACAAATGTACTTCTGGAAGAATGGTCAAACATTCCCATAAACACATTCCTAAACCTTGTGGACAGCCTTCCCAGATGAGTTGAGCTGCAAAGGGTGGGCCAACTTAATATTGAACACTACTAATAAATAGTGTAGGTACCAGCTGTGGAGGAGATAAAGAAAAAAATGGCTACCAACAGCCAATAATTTCTGAAGTAAGGTACAGTCAGATCCATAAATAGAGACATCTACACAATTCTAATCTTTTTGGATCTAGACACCACCACAATGGATTTGAAATGAAACGAACAAGATGTGCTTTAACTGCAGACTTTCAGCTTTAATTTGAGGGTATTTACATCCAAATCAGGTGAACGGTGTAGGAATCACAACAGTTTGTATATGTGCCTCCCACTTTTTAAGGGACCAAAAGTAATGGGACAATTGGCTGCTCAGCTGTTTCATGGCCAGGTGTGTGTTATTCCCTCATTACCCCATTTACAAGGAGCAGATAAAAGGTCCAAAGTGAATTTCAAGTGTGCTATTTGCATTTGGAATCTGTTGCTGTCAACTCTCAATATGAGATCCAAAGAGCTGTCATTATCAGTGAAGCAAGCCATCATTAGGCTGAGAAAACAAAACAAACCCATCAGAGAGATAGCAAAAACATTAGGTGTGGCCAAATCAACTGTTTGGAACATCCTTAAAAAGGAAGAACGCACCGGTGAGCTCAGCAACACCAAAAGACCCAGAAGATCACGGAAAACAACTGTGGTGGATGACCGAAGAATTCTTTCCCTGGTGAAGAAAACACCCTTCACAACAGTTGGCCAGATCAAGAACGCTCTCCAGGAGGTAGTTGTATGTGTGTCAAAGTCAACAATCAAGAGAGGACTTCACCAGAGTGAATACAGAAAGTTCACCACAAGATGTAAACCATTGGTGAGTCTCAAAAGCAGGAAGGCCAGATTAGAGTTTGCTAAACAACATCTAAAAAAGCCTTCACAGTTCTGGAACAACGTCCTATGGACAGATGAGACGACGATCATATTGTTCCAGAGTGATTGGAAGAGAAAAGTATGGAGAAGGAAAGGAACTGCTCATGATCCAAAGCATACCACCTTATCAGTGAAGCATGGTGGTGGTAGTGTCATGGCGTGGGCATGTATGGCTGCCAATGGAACTGGTTCTCTTGTAGGGGTGCAACGGATCAAAAAACTCACGGATCGGATCGATCCTCGGATCAGGAGTCACGGATCGGATCATTTTTCGAATCAGCAAATAATAATTGAATTTGCAAAAACCTGTGAAAATTCCGCCACCATATAGTCCCCCACTGTAATATCCACGTCATCTCCCCCACTGTAATATCAACATCCTCTCCCCACTGTAATATTGGCTGGGTATCGCAGAGTATTGGCTGGGTATCGCAGAGTATTGGCTGGGTAATGCAGAGTATCGCAGAGTATTGGCTGGGTAATGCAGAGTATCGCAGAGTATTGGCTGGGTAATGCAGAGTATATGCAGAGTAAATGCAGAGTAAATGCAGGTTAATTCAGAGTATATGCAGGGTAATGCAGAGTAAATGCAGGATATTGGCTGGGTAATGCAGGGTATGTTTACAAGTGATCGCTCCGTCATTTGACAGAGCAATCACATTGTAAACAGTGGCCGGGTGTACCAAGATGGCCGCCGCCCTGGAGCTAGGCCGAAGCTGCGGCCTTTCCTAAGGCCACCGGGTGTACAAAGATGGCCGCCGCCGCTCCAGAGCTAGGCCGAAGCCGCGGCCTTTCCTAAGGCCGAGGCCGCGGAGCGCTCCGCGGATCGCGGGGTGTGCCGACCTGAACGGGGTGGCCCGTTCGGATCACGGATCGGCGACGATCCGTTGCACCCCTATTCTCTTGTATTTATTGATGATGTGACTGCTGACAAAAGCAGCAGGATGAATTCTGAAGTGTTTTGAGCAATATTATCTGCTCATATTCAGCAAAATGCTTCAGAACTCATTGGACGGCGCTTCGCAGTGCAGATGGACAATGAACCGAAGCATACTGCAAAAGCAACCAAAGAGTTTTTATTTCTTTCAACAAGAAAACCAAAGAGTTTTTAAGGGAATGAAGTGGAATGTTATGCAATGGCCAAGTCAATCACCTGACCTGAATATGACCTGAATTGAGCATGCATTTCACTTGCTGAAGACAAAACTGAAGGGAAAATGCCCCAAGAACAAGCAGGAACTGAAGACAGTTGCAGTAGAGACCTGGCAGAGCATCACCAGGGATGAAACCCAGTGTCTGGTGATGTCTATGCTTTCCAGATTCAGGCTGTAATTGACTGCAAAGGATTTTCAACCAAGTATTAAAAAGTAAAAGTTTGATGGATGATGTCCCATTACTTTTGGTCCCTTAAAAAGTGGGAGGCACATATACAAACTGTTGTAATTCCTACACCGTTCACCTAATTTGGATGTAAATACCCTCAAATTAAAGCTGAAAGTCTGCAGTTAAAGCACATCTTGTTCGTTTCATTTCAAATCCATTGTGGTGGTGTATAGCAGTGCTCGACAAACCCCGGTCGCATTGGCGACTAGAATTAGTGACCTGGCGCCTGGGGCAGCACAGCTGGGGGTATCCTGTCTCCATAGTGCACCCCCCCGTACGCGATCGCGATGGACTGTGCCGGTCGGTAATTGAGGCCGCGGCTTTGCGGCCTTGTGCAGTCCTATGGTACCTTCTAGAATATGGCACCCTCTTGTGGTGGCCGTTGGTATGACACCCAGCAATGCTAATGGAGCCGTTTGTTTTCTCTGCCTGCCCATCTCCTTCCCTTTACTTAGAACCCCCAAACATTATATATATTTTTTATTCTAACACCCTAGAGAATAAAATGGCGGTCGTTGCAATACTTTGTCACACTGTATTTGCGCAGCGGGCTTACAAGCACACTTTTTTGGGAAAAAATACTTTTTTTAATTAAAAAATAACACAAGAGTAAAGTTAGTCCAATTTTTTTTTTATATTGTGAAAGATAATTTTACGGCGAGTAAATTGATACCAAACATGTCACGCTTCAAAATTGTGCCCGCTCGTGGAATGGCGACAAACTTTTACCCTTTAAAATCTCCATAGGCGACGTTTAAAAAAATTCTACAGGTTGCATGTTTTGAGTTACAGAGGAGATCTAGGGCTAGAATTATTGCTCTCGCACTACCGATCACGGCAATACCTCACATGTGTGATTTGAACACCGCTTTCATATGCGGGCGCTACTCACGTATGCGTTTGCTTCGGCAAACAAGCTCGGCGGGACAGGCGCGTTTAAAATTACTATTTTTTTTCTCATTTATTTTAACTTTTATTTTAAATTTTTTCACTGTCCTTTTGAAAAAAAAAATTGTGTCATTTTTATTCCTATTACAAGGAATGTAAACACCCCTTGTAATAGAAAAAGCATGACAGAGCCTCTTAAATAAGAAAGACCTCAGATCTCATATTTACACAAAAATGCAATAATAAAAAAAAAAAATAAAATAAAAAAAATTGTCATTTGAAAAAAATAAAATGTCCCTTTTAAGACCTATGGGCGGAAGTGACGATTTGAAGTTGCTTCTGCCCTGCAATGACTTGGAGACGGGCGGGGGCCATCTTCCCCTCACTCGTCTCCATGTCGTTAAAAAAAAAAAACCTGGCTCCTAACTTTTTGGCTGGCTCCTAGATTCCAAGCAAATTTTGTCAAGCCCTGGTGTATAGAGCCAAAAAGAT
>CM053037.1:119147978-119172118 GCA_028564925.1 Lithobates sylvaticus
ACATTACAGCCACGAGCAAGTTTAAATTAAATTTTTTTCCTTTAGAAATGTAATTTTGCTGCGGCACAGTAAAACACATAAGACAGATGCGCCACTTTACAGGCAGACTAAGGGGACCCCCCAGGCACAACATTTAAAGGAATATTTCATTTTTATTGTTTCACTTTAAGCATTATTAAAATCACTGCTCCTGAAAAAATGTCCATTTTAAAAACTTTTTGCATTGATACATGTCACCTGGGGCAGTACCCAGGCCCCTATACATACTTTTTATGGCAATAACTTGCATATAAGTCTTTAAAATTAACACTTTTGATTTTTCACATTCGTGTGCCATAGTCTTTAACGGTATTTGCATGTTTGCACAAATATTTTGTCTGTTTGCGGTGTTCTGGTGTGAACCAAATTGGGCGATGTTCGGCTCATCCCCACAAGCCACCCTTGTGTCCTTGAGACTTAAATTTAGTCTTGACGGTTCTGCAAAAGCAGCTGTTTGAACCTATTCGCACAATTCCTTTGATTCTTTTGACACAGAAGTTGGCATTTCTGATTGTAATCACTTCAGCAATAGGGATGAGCCGAACACCCCCGGGTTCAGTTCGCACCAGAACCTTCGAACGGACCGAAAGTTTGCGCCAATTTTCAAACCCTATTCGTTACAATGGACGCGAACGTTCGAAATCAAAATTGGTAATTACAACGGCCAATATGCATGTTAATGTCATAAAACAGGTTTGGGGACCCGGGTCCTGCCCCAGGGGACATATATCAATGCAAAAAGAACTTTTAAAAACTAAAGTTTTTTCGGGAGCAGTCATTTTAATGATGCATAAAGTGAAAAAAAAAAAGTGAAATATTCCTTTAAATATGGTACCTGGGGGGTGTATAAAGTATGCATGTGAAGTGGCATGTGTTTCCCGTGTTTAGAACTGTCCCTGCACAAAATTACATTTGTAAAGGAAAAAAAGAAGCCATTTAAAACCACTTGCGGCTTTAATGTCATGTCATGTCTTGTCCTGGCCATATGGCTGAAAATCCTTGAGAAAAATAGCATGGCTACCCCATCACCCCCCCCCCCCCCCACCCCAGCCCCTTTGGGTCTTGTATGGATATTAAGGGGAACCCCGCACCCAAAATAAAACCCTATACCTACAACCCTATATACTCTGAACAGCAGTATATAGGCGGTGCAAACAAGAGAGGGACTGTAGGTTTGTTCTTAAGTAGAATCTGAACAGGTACATTATGAAGTGTAGCTCCATCCCAAAAAAATCTATTTTTAAGCTTTTTGGAGAACATAGGGAGGGGTTATCACCCCTGTAACATTTGCTGTCTTTGCACATCTGTTCAGAACATTTCACCTCACTTTCCGTCCCAATGAAAAATGTTTTTGGAAAAGTGGGGTTTTAATTGAAACAAGGATTGGTGATAAAGCATCAGTAGAGAGGAGATACCTTTTTCCCAAATTAAATCTAACATGATAGAATTTCCCTTCCTAGGGGTAGATTTCCTCTCACTTCCTGTTTTCTCCTTCCGTTTGCAAGTAGGAGTCGTTTGTAAGTTGGATGTTTGAAAGTAGGGGTATTCCTGCCGTATATACTCTGCAGAAATTTGCCCCATTAGATGTTGGTGTAGCCACAACACTGTAAGCCCTCACAGTTACTCTTGGTGGGCACAGGAATTGGCCCTGCTGTGAATTATTAGATCAATATTTGTAATTGCATGCACCTGTTGAACAGGGCAGACAAATTGGGCCTTTGGTGGTGGTGGTGGACGGTGTTGCCACAAGACTGTAAGCCCTCACAGTTACTCTTGGTGGGCGCAGGAATGGGCCCTGCTGTGAGTTATTAGATCAAGATTTGTAATTGCATGCACCTGTTGAACAGGGCAGAAAAATTGGGCCTTTGGTGGTGGTGGTGGACGGTGTTGCCACAAGACTGTAAGCCCTCACAGTTACTCTTGGTGGGCGCAGGAATGGGCCCTGCTGTGAGTTATTAGATCAAGATTTGAGATTGCATGCACCTGTTGAACAGAGCAGAAAAATTGGGCCTTTGGTGGTGGTGGTGGACGGTGTTGCCACAAGACTGTAAGCCCTCACATTTACTCTTGGTGGGCGCAGGAATGGGCCCTGCTGTGAGTTATTAGTTTAAGATTTGTAATTGCATGCACCTGTTAAACAGGGCAGAAAAATTGGGCCTTTGGTGGTGGTGGTGGACGGTGTTGCCACAAGACTGTAAGCCCTCACAGTTACTCTTGGTGGGCGCAGGAATGGGCCCTGCTGTGAGTTATTAGATCAAGATTTGCAATTGCATGCACCTGTTGAACAGGGCAGAAAAATTGGGCCTTTGGTGGTGGTGGTGGACGGTGTTGCCACAAGACTGTAAGCCCTCACAGTTACTCTTGGTGGGCGCAGGAATGGGCCCTGCTGTGAACTATTAGATCAAGATTTGTAATTGCATGCCCTTGTTAAACAGGGGCTGAAAAATTGTGCCTTAGGCACTGGTGCTGGTGCCACAACACTGCAACCCCTCACAGATACTGTACTTGGAGCACAGCAGTCAGACCTGTTGCGAAGCATTGCTTAAAAAATTGTAATTACACGCCCCTGTTAAACAGGGGCTGAAAAATTGTGCCTTAGGCAACGGTGCTGGTGCCACAACACTGCAACCCCTCACAGATACTGTACTTGGAGCACAGCAGTCAGAGCTGTTGCGAAGCATTGCTTAAAAAATTGTAATTACACGCCCCTGTTAAACAGGGGCTGAAAAATTGTGCCTTAGGCACTGGTGCTGGTGCCACAACACTGCAACCCCTCACAGATACTGTACTTGGAGCACAGCAGTCACACCTGTTGCGAAGCATCTTTTAAAAAAAATTTAATTACACGCCCCTGTTAAACAGGGGCTGACAAATTGTGCCTTAGGCACTGGTGCTGGTGCAACAACACTGCAACCCCTCACAGATACTGTACTTGGAGCACAGCAGTCAGACCTGTTGCGAAGCATTGCTTAAAAAATTGTAATTACACGCCCCTGTTAAACAGGGGCTGAAAAATGGTGCCTTAGGCATCGGTGCTGGTGCCACAACACTGCAACCCCTCACAGATACTGTACTTGGAGCACAGCAGACAGACCTGTTGTGAAGCATTTTTTTTAAAAACAGTCACTCAGCATCAGCATAGGCAGTCTTGAAGGGATGGGACATTATAAATTATTCCGTTATATCCGCTTCAGGTGCCTGGTAGCTGGTGGTGATCCAAGACTGATTCATCTTTATGAAGGTCAGCCGATCAACCGAGTCGGTGGACAGGCGCACCCTGTGATCGGTGACAAATCCTCCAGCAGCACTGAATGTGCGTTCGGAAAGAACACTGGATGCAGGACAGGCCAGTAGCTCAATTGCATACTGTGCAAGCTCTGGCCAGTGATCCATCCTCAAGACCCAGTAAGTCAGAGGATTTTCGGTGGGAAAGGTGTCCAAGTCTGACCTTGCCCCTAGGTATTCCTGCCCCATGTATATCAGACGCTGGCGATGGTTGCTGGAACCGATCATACCTTGAGGCTGCAGACTAAAAAATTGTCTGAACGCATCGGTCAGACGTCCACCTTTCCCACCGCTCCTTCTGCTACTGACCGAAGCCTCAGCAACTCGTCGTCCAGGACCAGGAGTTTGTAACCTCCCAGTTTCTGGGAACGCGTTGCACAGACCTTTCTGCAAGGCCTCCCTGAGATGTCTCATCCTCTGCTCCCTCTGCGACGGCAAGATAAGGTCCGCAACCTTACCCTTGTACCTTGGATCAAGGAGAGTGGCCAGCCAGTAATGGTCCCTCTCCTTGATCCGAAGAATACGAGGATCCTTCCGCAGGCTTTGCAGGATCAGGGAGGCCATGCAACGTAGGTTAGCTGAGGCATTCGGTCTGGAGTCTTCTGGGTCACTGAGGATGACATGATCGCCAGCCACCTCCTCCCAGCCACGTACAAGTCCACTGGTTTGTTGGGACTGTACATCATCCCTAAAAGACTGCTGCTGCTGAGTGCCAGGCTCCACCTCCAGCTTCTGTTCTGCCTCAAGTGCCCTGTCCATTATCCCATGCAGCGTATGCTCCAACAGGTGGACAAGAGGTCCAGTGTCACTGATGCATGCACTGTCACTGCTCACCATCCTCGTGGCCTCCTTAAATGGTGAGAGTACAGTGCATGCATCCCTGATCATGCTCCACTGGCGTGGGGAAAAAAAGCCAAGCTCCCCTGACCCTGTCCTGGTGCCGTAGTCGCAAAGGTACTCATTGATGGCCCTCTGCTGCGTGTGCAGTCGCTGCAGCATGGCCAACATTGAGTTCCACCTGGTGGGCATGTCACATATCAGGCGGTTCTTGGGCAGGTTCAACTCCTTTTGCAGCTCAGCCAGCCGAGCACTGGCATTATACGATCGGCGGAAATGCACACAGACTTTCCTTACCTGCCTCAGGACATCCTGTAAGCCTGGGTACCTGCCCAAGAACCGCTGCACCACCAGGTTGAGGACGTGAGCCATACAGGGCACATGGGTGAGCTGCCCCTGTCGCAGAGCGGAGAGGAGGTTGGTGCCATTGTCAGAAACCACCATTCCTGGCTTAAGCTGGCGTGGCGTCAACCACCTCTCGGCCTGCCCCTGCAGAGCTGCCAGAACCTCTTCCCCAGTGTGGCTCCTGTCCCCCAAACACACCAGCGCAAGCATGGCATGGCATCTTTTTGCCTGCATACTCGCGTAGCCCCTTGTACGCCTACGGAGCACCGCTGGTTCCGAGGACAGAGCACTCGAAGAGGCCATGGAGGAAGAAGAAGAGGAGGGAGTGGAGGAGAGAGGTGTGTCACAACCAGTAGTAGCATTTTGGAGGCGTGGTGGCGGAACAACCTCCAACACTACTGCACCTTGTCCTGCATCCCTCCCAGCTGCCAAAAGAGTGACCCAATGGGCCGTGAAAGACAGATAATGTCCCTGTCCATGCCTGCTGGACCATGAGTCAGCGGTAATATGCACCTTACCGCTGACTGCCCTGTGCAGCGAGGCATGGACATTGCCTTCCACATGCCGGTAGAGAGCCGGAATCGCCTTCCGTGAGAAAAAGTGGCGTTTGGGAACCTGCCACTGAGGAACCGCACATTGAACAAACTCACGGAAGGGGGCCGAGTCTACCAACTGAAAAGGCAGCAGTTGAAGTGCTAGCAATTTAGCCAAGCTAGCATTCAACCGCTGGGCATGTGGATGGCTGGGAGTAAACTTCTTTCGACGGTCCAGCAGCTGGGCAGGGAAATTTGCCTGCTACAATCGGACGTCGGTGTACTGCAAGTACTTGGTTGTGACACACCTAATTCTACACCTTCAGTCCTCTCAGAGCAGCTTTCAGAGAGGACTGAAGATATAGTGGGGTTGGAGATCCCAGCTGATGAGGAGCAAGGAGAGGTCCGCTTTGTTCTTTGGTGTCGGTCTTTAATGTGCGCTTGCCAACGAGCTGCATGGCAGGTCGACATATGTCTGGTCATGCTTGTGGTGCCCAAGCGGCTGATGTTTTGGCCACTCGTCTCAAAAAAGGCCCACACCAAAGAACTTTTGTGATAACGTGCAGAGGCAGCGCCCTGCACAGGCGGAGCTCTGCGGTGTGATTCAGTTGGTGTGCTGGCCTCTAGCTGGCCTCCGGAGGGCATCCTGCCTCGTTGGACATGTGCCGCTGCATCCTCCTCCTCCTCCTCCTCTCTCCCTTCAGGCACCCACGTGGAGTCAGTGACCTCATCATCCCCTCCCTCTTCACCACTAGAGCAAACCTGGCAGTAAGCTGCAGCTGGTGGAACATGACTGCCAGATTGCTGTCCTTCAGCATCCCCTCTCTCTGCGCGCACACTACTGCCTTCCTCAAGCTGGGTATCATCATCCGAGCCTTCAAATCGTTGGGCATCCTCCTGGAGCAGTTCGGGGGACTCCTCAGGAGGACATGGTGGGTCTAGGGAAGGGGTGCCTGATGATGCCATTGAGTACGCGTTGGCAGCTGCTCTGCCAGTACCCTGAGCCTGGGTGAGAGAGGATGAGGAGGATGAGGAGGGCTCTGTCATCCATTCTACCAAGCCTTCGGCATGATGCGGCTCAACATGTCCAGCTGCCGAAAACAAAGACAAGCGTGTCCCATGGCCACGTGCTGATGACGATGCACGACCACGTCCATGACCAGCACTGTTGTCTCTAGAAATAGAGCCTGCTTGCCCTGTGTTCTTGCCTCGGGACTGTCTGCCTCTCCTTGGCGGTCTTCCAGGCATTGTAGTGGGTAGTGTATATTGTGCAGGAGTCACACAGCACACACACTAACTCCTGCAGATGGATGCCTTAGATGACAGCAACAGGGCCATATGGCAGATAGAGGCTGCCTTAGATGACAAGAACTGGGCTGACACACACACACACACACTAGCTCCTATGTGTGCTGACACAAACACATTATAGCTCCTATGTGTGCTGACAACACACTATAGCTCCTATGTGTGCTGACAAAAAAATATAGCTCCTATGTGTGCTCACAACACACTATAGCTCCTATGTGTGCTGACACAAACACACTATAGCTCCTATGTGTGCTGACACAAACACACTATAGCTCCTATGTGTGCTGACAACACACTATAGCTCCTATGTGTGCTGACAAAAAAATATAGCTCCTATGTGTGCTCACAACACACTATAGGTCCTATGTGTGCTGACACAAACACACTATAGGTCCTATGTGTGCTGACACAAACACACTATAGCTCCTATGTGTGCTGACAACACACTATATCTCCTATGTGTGCTGACAAAAAAATATAGCTCCTATGTGTGCTGACAACACACGCACTAGCTCCTATGTGTGCTGACACAAACACAATATGGCTCCTATAAATCCCTGCCTGCCTGCCTGGATGGGACAGAAGGTTGGGACAGAAAGTTAGGGTACAATGCTGTTCTAACAGCACTGCAATGGGTGCTACTGCAATGCTGTACTAACAGCACGCACACACCAGACTAATCCCCAGCAGCAGATAATGTCACACTCAGCAGTGCAATCAGCAGAAATGATCAGTAATAGTATTGAAAGAATCAGCAATGGTTTAGCAATGAACGAATCAATCAGCAGACTGCCTATTCACTCTTCTCAAAGCCGCAACACATGTGCCCTGGGCCGACGGCGTGGCGGCCTTTTATACATTGGGGTGTGTACTAAAGCCCCTGAGCATTAATTGGCTACAGGCGTCCTGCCTGTAGCCAATTATTGCTCTCCTCGCTGCCGGCGCTGTGATTGGCCATGCATGCGGGGCCACAGTGCATGCTTGGCCAATCATCAGCCAGCAATGCACTGCGCCGGCCGCAATGCATTGCGGGCCGCTCGCATCACACGAATGTGATGCGAACGGCCCAAATAGTTCTGGGCTTGCCGAGCGGGCGAACGCCTGGTGCTCGATTCGAACACCGGGCCCATCCCTATTCAGCAAGAAGGGTGTCAGAGTTGGCAGCTCTTTCTTGTAAAGAGCCATTCTTAGTCTTACACCATGATAAGGTGGTGTTGCACCCTGACCCATTGTTTTTACCAAAAGTAGTTTAGAGTTTCCATTTGAACTAGGACATTGTTCCTCCCGCCTTTTTTTCCAGAGTCTCGTTCAGCGGAAAAGCTTCTGCACTCCTTGGATGTAGTGCGAGCTGTCAGAATTTATCTAAAAAGATCAGCACAATTCAAGACATCAGACTCCTTGTTCAAGTTGCCGGAGGGGGCTATGAAAGGACAAGCGGCATCTATTTCTCATTGGATCCTCCAATTTGCCATTCAGGCCTATAGTCTGAAAGGTAGAGCTCCTCCCTACCAGGTGAAAGTTCATTCTACCAGGGGGTAGGAGCCTCTTGGGCAATTCACCATCCGGTGTCAGTGGCTCAGGTATGCAGGTACCCTACCTGGTCTTCAGTGCATGCGTTCACAAACTTCTACCAGGTGGATGTTAGAGCAACTGAAGATACTGATTTTGGCCTGCAGTGTACTACAGGCGACAGTATAAGTCCCGGGCGATTGGAGCTATGCTTGAGAAGGTGTCTCCCTCCCCTCATGAGTTCTGCTCTGGGATGTCCAAGATAGTATTGTTTATAGCCTGTCCTGTGCTGTACAATAAAGAAAATTGGATTTTTCCTACTTACCTGTAAAATCCTTTTCATGGCGTACATTATGGGAGGGGGAGTTCCTGTCTGTTTGGTCTGCTAGTTTCCATTCACCAATAGGTGGTGCATAACCCAGATAGTAATGTTTATAGACTGCTTTGTGTCCCGTGATGTACTCCAAGAAAAGGATTTTACAGGTAAGTAAGTACGGTAGGAAAAATCTAATTTTTACTCTTACACTGTGGGCACACTGAATGATGTGTGTCTGTATTCATTGTAAGGGGTGTCTGTGCTGAGGATTCTGTACTAAAAGTAGGGGGGCAAGGGGGCTGTACAAAGGGGAGGGGTGTCTGTACTTGGGAGGAGGGGGTGTCTGTATTGAGAAGTCTGTATTTGGGAGGGGGCGGTCTCTACTGGGGGTGGGGGTTGTGTGTACTGGGGAGGGAGGTGGGTTTCTGTACTGAGGAAGTATTATCTGTACTGAGGGGTCTGTACTGGGGAAGGAGTGTCACTGTCTATACTGGGAAGGGTTGTCTGTACTGAGGGGTCTGTACTGGGGAAGGAGTGTTTTTACAGAGGGGTCTGTACTGGAAAGGTGGAATGTCTTTACTGAGGAAGGATTATCTGTACTGAGGGTCCGTACTGAGAGAGGTGTGGTGTCTGTACTGAGCAGGGTCGGATTAATGTAGTGCTATTGGAGCTGCAGCTCCAGGCCCCCATCATAAAATTGGACCAATTCAGTAAGTCACTCTCTAGAACAATCACCACTTTCTGCCATCCACTGGCTGCTACATTGTCCAGGCAGCTGCATTATATAGGCCCAATACATGAGTCACTGTCAACATGTAATTGCTAATTCACCACCATTACAAACATTGCCTTTCATTGTAGTCATAACATGACACCAGTGCGCAGAGGCTTAGCGCGCTCCTCCCCTTGGGTGGAGCTTGACTGTAGGGTGGAGCTTGACGTCCCGGCCAGCATGACGTCACCCAGAGGCTGGCCCGGGAGGCTCAATGGAAAGGAGTGTGGGCAGTGCTGCGAGTGAGGAGAAGGAAGCTGTACAAGTTCAAGTAAGCTCTGCATGGGCGCTGGGGAAGTCACTGTCCGGCAAGTTGCTATCATATTTGTGCAGCAGTGTGTACTGGTCTGGCTGAAGTGGGTTAACATTTGGGGGAGAGCGGCTATCAGTGCCAGTGCCACCTATCAGTGCAGCTCATCGGTGCTGCCATTTAAGTGCCGCATAATAGTGCTACCTCATCAGTGCTCATAAGTGCTGCCCGTTAGTGCCGCCTATCAGAGCCCATCAGTGCTGCCCGTTAGTGCAGCTCATCAGTGCCTGTTAGTGCAGCTCATCAGTGCCAGTGCCACCCATCAGTGCCCATCAGTGCTGCCTATCAGTGACGCATAATAATGTTGCCTATCAGTGCAGCTCACCAGTGCCCATCTATGCAGCCCATCAGTGCCACATAATAGTGCTGTCTCATCAGTGCCACCTTATCAGTGCCCATAAGTGCTGCCTGTCAGTCCCGCCTATCAGAGCCCATCAGTGCCGCATATCAGTGCCCATTAGTGCAGCTCATCCGTGCCCATTAGTGCAGTTCATCAGTGCCAGTGCCACCTATCAGTGCAGAGCATCAGTGCCACCTGTCAGTGCTGCATAATATCTGTCTGTCAGTGCCCATTTGTGCAGCCCATTAGTGCTGCCTCATCAGTGCTGCCTTCCTTAGTGTTCATAAGTGCTGCCTATCAGTGCAGATCATCTATGCCGCATATCAGTGCCACCTTATCAGTGCATAACTGATAACTCATCAGAGCCATAAATCGGTGCAGCCTCATCAGTGCTGCCTCATCAGTGTCGCCTTATAAATGAATGAATGACTTGTATAGCGCTACCTATGCGAACTGAATCGCCTCAGGGCGCTTTTGCCACTGGTGTCCATCTGTGGTATAGTGCGGTCCTTGCCCTGTGGGGTCCCGACACGCTTACAAACACATACACATACAACATACACATATTTGGCCAATTTTTATCGACAGGATCTAATTAACCTACCAGCATGTCTTTGGAGTGTGGGAGGAAACCGGAGTACCAGGAGGAAACCCACGCAGGCACAGGGAGAACATGCAAACTCCAGGCAGAAGGTGTCGTGGTCGAGATTTGAACCAGTGACCCGATTACTGCTAGGTGAAAGTGCTAACCACTACACCACTGTGCTGCCCATCAGTGCTGCCTCATTGGTGCCCATAAGTGCCTATCAGTGCTGCCTATCAGTGTAGCATTATCAGTGCACATCAGTGAAGAAGAAAAATTAATTATTACTATGGGGGGTGGTGTCTGTACTGGGGAGATGGGGGGTCTCTGTTCTGTACTGGCGAGATGGGGCGGTGTCTGTATGGGGGGGGGGGGTCTTTACTGGGGAGATGAAGGGGTGTCTGTACTGGGGAGATGTCTGTACTGGGGATATGGGGGGGGGGGTGTCTGTACTGGGGAGATGGGGGGGTGTCTGTACTGGAGAGATGGGGGGTGGTGTCTGTACTGGGGAGATGGAGGGTCTCTGTACTGGCGAGATGGGGGTGTCTGTACGGGGGGATCTTTACTGGGGAGATGAAGGGGGGTGTCTGTACTAGGGAGACTGGTGTGTCTGTACTGGGAAAATGAAGGGGGGGTATCTGTACTAGGCAGATAGGGGGTGTCTGTACTGGGGAGATGAAGAGGGGGGGGTATCTGTACTGGGGAGATGAAGAGGGGGGTGTCTGTACTGGGGAGATGGGGGGGTGTCTGTACTGGGGAGATGGGGGTGTCTGTTCTGGAGAGATGAAGAAGGGGGTGTCTGTTCTGGGGAGATGGGGGGTGTCGGTTCTGGGGGGGGTGTCTGTTCTGGGAAAATTAAGAGGGGTGTCTGTACTGGGGAGATGAAGGGGAGTGTCTGTTCTTGGGGGGGTCTGTACTAGGGAGATGAAGGGGGGTGTCTGTTCTAGTTTGATGAACGGAGGGGGGTGTCCTGGGAAAATGAAGAAGGGGGGGTGTCTGTACTGGGGAGATGAAGGGGGGGTCTGTTCTGGGGAGATAAAGAAGGAGCGTGTCTGTTCTGGGGAGATGGGGGTGTCCTGGGGAGATGAAGAAGGGGGGGTCTGTTCTGGGGAGATGGGGGTGTCTGTTCTGGGTAGATGAAGAAGGGGGGTGTCTGTACTGGGGAGATGGGTGTATGTACTGGGAAGATGAAGGGGGTGTCTGTTCGGGGGGGTGGGGTGGGGGTGTCTGTACTAAGGAGATAAAGGGGGGGGGTCTGTACTAGGGAGACTGGTGTGTCTGTACTGGGAAAATGAAGGGGGGGTATCTGTACTAGGCAGATAGGGGGTGTCTGTACTGGGGAGATGAAGAGGGGGGGGGGTGTCTGTACTGGGGAGATGACGAGGGGGGGTGTCTGTACTGGGGAGATGGGGGGGTGTCTGTACTGGGGAGATGGTGGTGTCTGTTCTGGAGAGATGAAGAAGGGGGTATCTGTTCTGGGGAGATGGGGGGTGTCGGTTCTGGGGGGGTGTCTGTTCTGGGAAAATTAAGGGGGGTGTCTGTACTGGGGAGATGAAGGGGAGTGTCTGTTCTGGGGGGGTCTGTACTAGGGAGATGAAGGGGGGGTGTCTGTTCTAGGGTGATGAAGGGAGGGGGGGTGTCCTGGGAAAATGAAGAAGGGGGGGGTGTCTGTACTGGGGAGATGAAGAAGGAGTGTGTCTGTTCTGGGGAGATGGGGGTGTCCTGGGGAGATGAAGAAGGGGGGGTCTGTTCTGGGGAGATGGGGGGGTGTCTGTTCTGGGTAGATGAAGAAGGGGGGTGTCTGTACTGGGGAGATGGGGGTGTCTGTTCTGGGTAGATGAAGAAGGGGGGTGTCTGTACTGGGGAGATGGGTGTATGTACTGGGAAGATGAAGAAGGGGGGTCTGTTCGGGGGGGTGGGGGTGTCTGTATTAAGGAGATGAAGGGGGGGGGGGTCTGTACTGGGGAGATGAAGGGGGGTCTGTACTGGGGAGATGGGGGGTGTCTGTTCTGGGGGGGTGTCTGTACTGGGGAGATGAAGGGGTGGTGTCTGTTCTGGGAAGATGGAGGGGGTGTCTGTTCTGGGGGGGATTGTCTGTACTTGGGAGACGGGGGAGTGTCTGTACTGGGGAGATGAAGGGGGGGTCTGTTCTGGGGAGATGAAGAAGGGGGTGCCTGTACTTGGGAGATGGGGGGTGTCTGTACAGGGGAGATGGGGGTGTCTGTTCTGGGGAGATGAAGAAGGGGGGTGTCCTGGAAAGATGGGGGTGTCTGTACTGGGGAGATGAAGGGGGGTGTCTGTTCTGGGAGGGTGTCTGTACTGGGGAGATGGGGGTGTCTGTTCTGGGGAGATGAGGAAGGGGGGTGTCCTGGAAAGATGGGTGTGTCTGTTCTGGGGAAATGAAGAAGGGGGTGTCTGTTCTGGGGAGATGGGGGTTTCTGTTCTGGGGAGATGAAGAAGGGGGTGACTGTTCTGGGGAGATGGGGGTGTCTGGTCTTGGGAGATGAAGAAGGGGGGGTCTGTTCTGGGGAGATGGGGGTGTCTGTTCTGGGGAGATGAAGAAGGGGGGGGGTGTCTGTACTGGGGAGATGGGGGTGTCTGTCCTGGGGAGATGAAGGGGGTGTCTGTTCTGGGGAGATGGGGGTGTCTGTTCTGGGGAGATGAAGAAGGGGGTGTCTGTTCTGGGGAGATGGGGGTTTCTGTTCTGGGGAGATGAAGAAGGGGGTGACTGTTCTGGGGAGATGGGGGTGTCTGTTCTGGGGAGATGAAGAAGGGGGTGTCTGTTCTGGGGAGATGGGGTGTCTGTTCTGGGGAGATGAAGAACAGGGGTGTCTGTTCTGGGGAGATGGGGTGTCTGTTCTGGAAGGAGATGAAGAAGGGGGGTGTCTGTTCTGGGGAGATGAAGAAGGGGGGTGTCTGTTCTGGGAAGATGAAGAAGGGGGGGGTGTCTGTACTGGGGAGATGAAGGGGGTGTCTGTTCTGGGGGGGTGTCTGTACTGGAGAGATGAAGGGGGGTGTCTGTACTGGGGAGATGGGGGTTTCTGTTCTGGGGAGATGAAGAAGGGGGTGACTGTTCTGGGGAGATGGGGGTGTCTGGTCTTGGGAGATGAAGAAGGGGGGGGGTCTGTTCTGGGGAGATGGGGTGTCTGTTCTGGGGAGATGAAGAAGGGGGGTGTCTGTACTGGGGAGATGGGGGTGTCTGTCCTGGGGAGATGAAGGGGGTGTCTGTTCTGGGGAGATGGGGGTGTCTGTTCTGGGGAGATGAAGAAGGGGGTGTCTGTTCTGGGGAGATGGGGGTTTCTGTTCTGGGGAGATGAAGAAGGGGTGACTGTTCTGGGGAGATGGGGGTGTCTGTTCTGGGGAGATGAAGAAGGGGGGTGTCTGTTCTGGGGAGATGGGGTGTCTGTTCTGGGGAGATGAAGAACAGGGATGTCTGTTCTGGGGAGATGGGGTGTCTGTTCTGGGGAGATGAAGAAGGGGGGTGTCTGTTCTGGGGAGATGAAGACGGGGGTGTCTGTTCTGGGAAAATGAAGAAGGGGGGGTGTCTGTACTGGGGAGATGAAGGGAGTGTCTTTTCTGGGGGGGTGTCTGTGTACTGGGGAGATGAAGGGGGGTGTCTGTACTGGGGAGATGAAGGGGAGTGTCTGTTCTGGGGGGGTGTCTGTACTGGGGAGATGAAGGGGGGGGTCTGTTCTGGGGAGATGAATGGGAAATGTCTTTACTGGGGAGATGAAGGGGGGGTGTCTGTACTGGGGACATGAAGGGGGGGGTGTCTGTTCTGGGGAGATGAAGAAGGGGGTGTCTGTACTGGGGAGATGGGGGGTGTCTGTACTGGGGAGATGGGTGTCTGTACTGGGGAGATGGGGGTGTCTGTACTGGGGAGATGGGTGTCTGTTCTGGGGAGATGAAGGGGGTGTCTGTTCTGGGGAGATGAAGAAGGGGGTGTCTGTTCTGGGGAGATGGGGGTTTCTGTTCTGGGGAGATGAAGAAGGGGGTGTCTGTTCTGGGGAGATGGGGGTGTCTGTTCTGGGGAGATGAAGAACAGGGGTGTCTGTTCTGGGGAGGTGGGGTGTCTGTTCTGGGGAGATGAAGAAGGGGTGTCTGTTCTGGGGAGATGAAGAAGGGGGTGTCTGTTCTGGGAAGATAAAGAAGGGGGGTGTCTGTACTGGGGAGATGAAGGGAGTGTCTGTTCTGGGGGGGGGTGTCTGTACTGGAGAGATGAAGGGGGTGTCTGTACTGGGGAGATGAAGGGGAGTGTCTGTTCTGGGGGGGGGGGTGTCTGTACTGGGGAGATGAAGGGGGGGTGTCTGTTCTGGGGAGATAAAGGGGAAATGTCTTTACTGGTGAGATGAAGGGGGGGGGGGTGTCTGTACTGGGGACATGAAGGGGGGGTGTCTGTTCTGGGGAGATGAAGAAGGGGGTGTCTGTACTGGGGAGATGGGGGGTGTCTGTACTGGGGAGATGGGTGTCTGTACTGGGGAGATGGGGGGTGTCTGTACTGGGGAGATGGGTGTCTGTACTGGGGA
Organism: Lithobates sylvaticus; assembly: GCA_028564925.1. Taxonomy (NCBI): domain Eukaryota; kingdom Metazoa; phylum Chordata; class Amphibia; order Anura; family Ranidae; genus Lithobates; species Lithobates sylvaticus. Next base: position 119,162,685 of record CM053037.1, read on the forward strand.
GATGACGGGGGTGTCTGTTCTGGGGGGGGGTGTCTGTACTGGGGAGATGAAGGGGGGTGTCTGTACTGGGGAGATGGAGGGGGGTGTCTGTTCTGGGGAGATGGGGGGTGTCTGTCCTGGGGGGGAGTGTCTGTACTTGGGAGACGGGGGGTGTCTGTACTGGGGTGATGAAGGGGGGGTTGTACAACTATCTATGTACTGCTCCTTATAAATGGGAGTGAGGGGGAAGCAGATGTTTGGGAGCTCATAGGGGATATTACAAGGAGCAGTGGCGGAGCTACCACTATAGCAACCCATGCGGGCGCTAAGGGGCCCACAGCCGAGGAGGGCCCTGTGAGCGGGTGGCGGGTGAGCTGCCCGTCCGCTCGTACAGTCACACTGTACGAGCGGACGCAGCTGGGTGGCTCGGCGACGAGGGGCGGAAGCTGCCAGCTGGGAGACTCACTGTGTGCGAAGCAGAGAGATGACATCATCTCTAACCGCCCGGCGCCTGCCCTGCATCCTGGCAGTTCAGCCCTCACTCACTGTGCAGGCAGCAGAGAGATTACATCATCTCTCTGCTGCCTGACTCAGACTGGGAAGCAGAAGTGACAATCCCCATTCCCCACCTTAGCAGGAAAGTGACAATCTGCAACTTGTGGCAGGTAACGTGGCAAATGGACAATCCGCAATGGGTGGCAGGTGACGTGGCAAGTGACAATCCCCAATGTGTGGCAGGTGATGTGGCAAGTGGACAATTTGCAACTTGTGGCAAGTCACAATCCACAACTTGTGGCAGGTGACGTGGCAAGTGACAATCCGAAATGTGTGGCAAGTGGACAGTTTGCAACTTGTGGCAGGTGACGTGGCAAGTGGACAATCCGCAATGGGTGGCAGGTGAGGTGGCAAGTGGACAGTTTGCAACTTGTGGCAGGTGACGTGGCAAGTGGACAATCCGCAATGGGTGGCAGGTGAGGTGGCAAGTGGACAGTTTGCAACTTGTGGCAGGTGACGTGGCAAGTGGACAATTTGCAATGTGTGGCAAATGACAATCTGCAATGTGTGGCAGGTGACGTGGCAAGTGGACAGTTTGCAACTTGTGGCAGGTGACGTGGCAAGTGGACAGTTTGCAACTTGTGGCAAGTGACGTGGCAAGTGGACAGTTTGCAACTTGTGGCAGGTGACGTGGCAAGTGACAATCCGCAACTTGTGGCAAGTGACCACCTGCAACATGTGACAATATGCATCTGGTGGCAGGTGACGGTGGCAAGTGACACACTCGGGGCTCTCACTGATTCTGCATTATGGTGAGTTGAACTATTTCATTTTCTATAAGAATGTAATAATAGAAATAATATGTTTCAATAACCTTGACACCGTAACAACCATGGTGCAGTGATGATGATAGCGCTAACATCAGCCATTTCCCCGATAAATTTCCCCCCAAAAAACGTATTTTCTGGCAGTGCCCTTCCCGAGACTAGACTCTGGATCCACCCCTGGGTGAGGGTGGGGGGGGGGGGGGCATACATTTTGCCCTGTGATTTCTAGTTGCGCCCCTGACAAGGAGGCAGAAAAAAAAAATCTGATAAAAAAAATAAAATAAAAAGCTTCCATTAGTGGAAGGGTTATTCGTGCAGACTGCAGATCTGGTTTAGTGTCGGTAGGCAGCATAACCGAGGTTCTCCTCTATTGAACTCTATGTAACATGACTAGAGGAAGGAGAGGGACAAACCACGTCCTGTGAGGGGGGGTCCCCTTTTCACGTACACTGTGCAGGTGTGGGAGGAGCCATGGCTGGGTGGATTAAGACGCCTGAAGCCCCTCCCCGCTCTGATGGATCAGGCTGCATGATCTCCTGGATCTGCATTCCTCCGATCCCTCCCCTCCGTCACTGACAGGAGAGCTCGGGCACAATCTCCTCTCCTCCTCATAGTATGGGCTCATCGGCAGGCATCGCCCGCGCCTCTCCTCGGTGCAGCAAGGTGCCAGGAGACAGGTGGAGTCCGGTTACCACAGCAACCACATCCTTATAAGGCAACAGAGCGCTGCAAAGGTCAGGCGGAATGGTGGCGCTGGACGGAGAGTGTGCCTGACAGAACCATGGCCTGTCGTCATGTCCACCGAGGTGTCGCCGCTGATGGATTAGCAATCAATGCGGGAATCTGGTAAGGTGGGAGAGAGGGGGGCTGACCACTTATCCCGCCCCCACCACCTCCTTTCATGTCTTCGAGCTGCTGGTGTCAGGACTTCCCTGTGCCCCCAGCCTCTGCAACATGTTTATCTTTAGAGGGATGACAGAGACAGGTATGACTGGGGATAGAGGCTGCATTGTCTGTACAACAGCTCTACCTGTCTGTCCTCCTAGAACACGGGTCCATCCATCGCCTATATCACAGGATCCCTCATCATCCCATCGCTCATACCCTCATCTGAGTCTGATAGAAGTCATAAATCCGGCATGTCATTGTCATCAGGACACATTCTGGCTTGTGTCCCCCCCCCACTACCTGCCGTATGCCCCCCCCACTGTCATCTCTGTACCTGCCGTACGCCCCCCCCCCCCACTGTCATCTCTGTACCTGCCGTACGCCCCCCCCACTGTCATCTCTGTACCTGCCGTACGCCCCCCCACTGTCATCTCTGTACCTGCCGTATGCCCCCCCCCACTGTCATCTCTGTACCTGCCATACCCCCCCCCCCACTGTCATCTCTGTACCTGCCATACGCCCCCCCCCCCCCACTGTCATCTCTGTACCTGCCATACTCCCCCCCCCCCACTGTCATCTCTGTACCTGCCATACTCCCCCCCCCCCCCACTGTCATCTCTGTACCTGCCATAAGCCCCCCCCCCCCCCCACTGTCATCTCTGTACCTGCCATACGCCCCCCCCCCCCCCCACTGTCATCTCTGTACCTGCCATACGCCCCCCCCCACTGTCATCTCTGTACCTGCCATACGCCCCCCCCCCACTGTCATCTATGTACCTGCCATACGTCCCCCCCTGTCATCTCTGTACCCGCCATACGTCCCCCCCGACTGTCATCTCTGTACCTGCCGTACGCCCCCCCCACTGTCATCTCTGTACCTGCCGTACGCCCCCCCCCCACTGTCATCTCTGTACCTGCTGTACGTCCCCCCGCCATCTCCATACCCGCTGTACGTCCCCCCTGGCTGTCATCTCTGTACCTGACGTATGTCCCCCCCCCTGTCATCTCTGTACCCGCCGTACGTCCCCCCTGTCATCTCTGTATCTGCCGTATGTCCCCCCCCTGTCATCTCTGTATCTGCCGTATGTCCCCCCCTGTCATCTCTGTACCTGCCATGCGTCCCCCCCCCGCCCCCCCCCCCACCCACTGTCCCTCCCCGCATTTCTGCCCCCCTCCCCACCCTACCCCCTCCCGCCCTCCCCCACCCCCCCCCCCCGCCGTCCCCCACGCCCCCCGCCCCCCCACCCCCCCCCCCCCCCTCACTCCCCGCCCCCCCCCGCCCATCTCTGTACCTGCTGTACGTCCCCCCCTCCCCACTGTCATCTCTGTACCTGCTGTACTCCCTCCCACCCTCCCCACTGTCCATCTCTGTACCATGTGCCGTACCTCCCCCCCCCCCCACTGTCATCTCTAGTACCCCCCCACACACCCCCCCACAACACACTGCCTATCTTCTGTACCCTGCCGTACCCCCCCCCCCCCCCCCCCCCCACTGTCATCTCTGTACTCCCCCTCCGCACACTGCCATCTCTGTTACCTCTGGCTGTACATCCCCCTCCGCCACTGTCATCTCTTGTAACCTTGCCGTAGCGCCCCCACGCACCCTTCACTGACAGAATGACAGGGCTGTGAAATGAAGGGGCACTTGTCAGACATGTGGGTGGGTGTAGACAGTGTGTGGTGGTGTGTGAGGCGTAACACTGTGGCTTGTCACTTTACATGTCAAGGGATGTGCAATGTCATATGCCCACTCTAGAAATGGGATTTCTGTAGAGGAGAGTTGGCATGTTTGCTTCTTCCGGATGTACCCCCCGCCCCCCCAAGCACCCCCACACCCCCCCCCCCACCCACTTCCCCCCCCCACTCCCCCTCCCCCCCCCCACCCCACGTCCCCTCCCCCCCACCACCCCCCCCCACCCCCTCCCCCCCCCCCCCTGTCACCTGCTGTATGTCCCCCCCCTCACTGTCATCTCTGTGCCCACCGTACACCCCCCCCCCCTCACTGTCATCATCTGTGCTCACCATACATCCGCCCCCCCCCCTCACTGTCATCTCTGTGCCAACTGTACACCCCCCCCCCCCCCCTCACTGTCATCTCTGTGCCCACCGTACGTCCGCCCCCCCCCCCCCACCCCCTCACTATCATCTCTGTGCCCGCCATCCGTCCGTCCTCCCTCACTGTCCTCTCTATACCTGCCGTACATCCCCCCCCTCCCTCACCCCCTCACCTCCACCCTTCACTACAGATGACAGGCTGTGATGAAGGGGGCACTTGTCTAGACTGGCGTACACTGGCTTGCCACTTGCGTGTCATGCCCACTCTAGAATGGATCTGTAGATTGCATTTTGCTTCTCTGTAAATATGTTTTATGTCACCATTGACACTGCGCTTTAAAACCAATCTTCTCCAACCAATTTCTTGGAAATTCATTTACAACCAAAGGCTTTGTCTAGTTTTATTTATTACAGGGATTGATCTAGTCCCTGTCCTCAAGGAGCTTACAATCTAAGGTCCCCATCTCACATGTTTACATACACATACTATGACTGATTTAGAGGGGAGCCAATTAATCTAGGTATCTTAAGTATCTTAGTTGGGGTTGGAACCAAGGACCCTAGTGCTGCAAGGCAGGAATGCTAACTTCTAAGCAACTATTCTAAAGGGTCATTCACACTAGCATTGCTATCCAAAAACCGATCCATGTTTGGATTTCCCTTCAGAGAGCATTAGACAGGTGTGCTAAGCCATTATATTGCCACCTCACTGCTTGCTTTAACTCCTTGGACCTCGTGGTTGTAGAGCAGATCCAATCACTTGGGTCACAGGGTCAGTTACAGAGCAGGCAGTGGCATAAGGGGTGTGAAGGTGTGTGAAGGCAGGAACTGAGGATTCATTTTACCATACTTCACGAATAATTTATTGAAGTACGGTAACAGCGAAAACATTCAACTATGCAGAGGCCTGGTTGGGAAGGACATTGGGCACAATATGTGTCTCTTCTGACTCCTGCTCTGGTACACACCTTACATTTTTTTTTTTTGTTTTTTTTGACGTTGTTGGTCTGGTAGGGATTTTATTGGGAAAGTGGCATTCAGAGAGTCGACTAAGAACATCTGATCGGATGTTTTCTGGTGGGCCGTTTGGGAATATAAGGGCAGTGAAAACTTCCTCCTAGTAGCCAAGGAAGCGTTGGGGGTTTTGGGTGGAGTTGCGGTAAATGACATATGAGTCTTGTGTAGGGGTGCAACGGATCAAAAAACACACGGATCGGATCGATCCTCGGATCAGGAGTCACGGATCGGATCAATTTCGGATCAGCAAATAATAATTGAATTTGCAAAAACCTGTGAAAATTCCGCCACCATATAGTCCCCACTGTAATATCCACGTCATCTCCCCCACTGTAATATCCACATCCTCTCCCCCACTGTAATATTGGCTTGGTATCGCAGAGTATTGGCTGGGTATCGCAGAGTATTGGCTGGGTATTCGCAGAGTATTGGCTGGGTATCGCAGAGTATTGGCTGGGTATCGCAGAGTATTGGCTGGGTATCGCAGAGTATTGGCTGGGTATCGGCTGGGTAATGCAGAGTATCGCAGAGTAATGCAGAGTATCGCAAGGTAATGCAGAGTATCGCAGGGTAATGCAGAGTATCGCAGGGTAATTGCAGAGTATCGCAGGGTAATGCAGAGTATCGCAGGGTAATGCAGAGTATCGCAGGGTAATGCAGAGTATCGCAGGGTAATGCAGAGTATCGCAGGGGTAATGCAGAGTATCGCAGGGTAATGCAGAGTATCGCAGGGTAATGCAGAGTATATGCAGGGTAATGCAGGATATTGGCTGGGTAATGCAGGGTTTACAAGAGATCGCTCCGTCATTTGACGGAGCGATCACATTAAACACAGTGGCCGGGTGTACCAAGATGGCCGCCGCTCCGGAACTAGGCCGAAGCCGCGGCCTTTCCTAAGGCCGCCGGGTGTACAAAGATGGCCGCCGCGCTCCGGAGCTAGGCCGAAGCCGCGGCCTTTCCTAAGGCCGAGGCCGCGGATCGCGGGGTGTGCCGATCCGAACGGGGTGGCCCGTTCGGATCACGGATCGGCGACGATCCGTTGCACCCCAAATATACACACACACACACCACACACACACACACACACACACACACACACACACACACACACACACACACACACTGAAAAGGTACTGGAGAGGTGGGGCAGCTAAAATCTTGGGATTTTTTTTTTTTAAAACACAGATTTTTACATACTGTCCCTGGTTTTATTGAGGCTGGCAACCCTGATGGGGCCCCTTAGTGGCATGGGGCCCTTGGGCAGTGCCCGAAATGGTCAGTCCGCCCCTGTTCTCCCGCAGAGACATTGTGAAGGTGGGGGAAGCCGTCCCCACCGGAAGAACACAGAGATTACTGCCAACAGTAACAATCTGACAGGCTGGTTGTACCAAAGATGATCGATCAACTTGGGTACATTCAGCCTGCCCATGCATTGTTCCAATCTCAGCCAGTTCTTGGTGAACGGAGCAAGATTTAAACCCTCTGGCCAGCTTTATTTTTTTTTCTCTTCTCTCTGAACTCCACTTTGGGGCCTTGTATATTGGGACTGCATCTTTTGGTCCTGGGTTTTTCCTATCCCGGAGAGAGCCAAAGACATCACTGTTCCCAATAGGGGTGCAACGGATCAAAAAACTCACGGATCGGATCGATCCTCGGATCAGGAGTCAAGGATCGGATCATTTTCGGATCAGCAAATAATAATTGAATTTGCAAAAACCTGTGAAAATTCCGCCACCATATAGTCCCCACTGTAATATCCACGTCATCTCCCCCACTGTAATATCCACATCCTCTCCCCACTGTAATATTGGCTGGGAATCGCAGAGTATTGGCTGGGTATCGCAGAGTATTGGCTGGGTATCGCAGAGTATATTGGCTGGGTATCGCAGAGTATTGGCTGGGTATCGCAGAGTATTGGCTGGGTATCGCAGAGTATTGGCTGGGTATCGGCTGGGTAATGCAGAGTATCTGCAGAGTAATGCAGAGTAATGCAGAGTAATGCAGAGTAATGCAGAGTAATGCAGAGTATCAGCAGAGTAATGCAGAGTATCGCAGAGTAATGCAGAGTATCGCAGAGTAATGCAGAGTATCGCAGAGTAATGCAGAGTATCGCAGAGTAATGCAGAGTAATGCAGAGTATCGCAGAGTAATGCAGAGTATCGCGGGGTAATGCAGAGTATCGCAGGGTAATGCAGAGTATCGCAGGGTAAGGCAGAGTATCGCAGGGTAATGCAGAGTAATTCAGGGTAATTCAGGGTAATGCAGGGTATATGCAGGGTAATGCAGGGTTAATGCAGGGTAATGCAGAGTATTTGCAGGGTAATGCAGGATATTGGCTGGGTAATGCAGGGTTTACAAGTGATCGCTCCGTCTTTTGACGGAGCGATCACATTAAAACAGTGGCCGGGTGTACCAAGATGGCCGCCGCTCCGGAGCAAGGCCGAAGCCGCGGCCTTTCCTAAGGCCGCCGGGTGTACAAAGATGGCCGCCGTCGCTCCGGAGCGAGGCCGAAGAGCTAGGCCGAGGAGCGCTCCGCGGATCGCGGGGTGTGCCGATCCGAACGGGTGGCCCGTTCGGATCACGGATCGGCGACGATCCGTTGCACCCCTAGTCTTGTGGCAAGGTAGGGTTCGAGCATTTGGTCATTGAAGTCGACTCCCTCCATGAACAAATTATATTCATAGATGCATTTTGGTTTTTGGATGGAGCCATTTCTTCTGTGGATTTCCACTAAGGTATTATTGTGGATCGAAGACAACATGTAGACATCCCTTCTGTCCCTCCACTTCACTGCCAAAATCTTCTTGTTTCCCAGGCTTGCCGTTTCTCCTTTTCTCAACTTCTTATTGACAAGACTTTGAGGAAAGCCCTTCCGGGTTTTTTTTTACGGTGCCACATGCTGGCGTCTTCTTCCTGTGAAGGTTGTGGCACAGGGGCAGAGATGTGTAGAAGTTGTCTATGTATAAATGAAGCCTTTCTACAGTAGGGGGTATATGAGGTCCCAAACAATGTTCCCGCTTGATCCCAAGTAGTCCGGGCAATTAGGGGGGTTGCAGCTGGGTGTCCTTCCCTTTATAACACTTTGAAGGCATATATGTACCCTGTGACTCGGTCACATAATTTGTATACCTTCACCCCATAGCGGGCCCTTTTGCTGGGAATAATTTGTTTGATTTTAAGCCTACTGCTAAATTTAACAAGGAACTCATCCACACATATGTGTTGGTCCGGGGTAAACAGCTGGGGGAATATTTCTGAGAAATAATTTAGTAGTGGCCGCATTTTGAAAAGCCTGTCATAATTTGGGTCATTTCGGGGAGGGCACTGGGTATTATCATTTTAATGGAGGAACCTCATTATCATGAGGTATATGTGTTCTGGGCATTACCTTGGAGAAGATTGGCATGGGGTGGATTGACCAATGGGAATTCAAAGTGTTTTTTTTATTTTTATTTTTTAATTTTTTTGGGGGAGTTCCATACAAAATGTGAGTCCTAAAAAATAAAAACCTTCAACTCCTCCACCGTTTAGGTCTCTCCACTCGTAGGGACGGGCATAATAGGACGTTGGATTATTTAAAATAAATTGCTGTGCATAGAGGTTGCACTGGGCCACAATTGTTGATAGCATGTCCTCTGTAAAAATTAAATAAAAAAAAATTGATTGGGAACAATTCTCCGTGTCCACCTGGACTCCTGGGTGGGCAGTGAAAGGGGGAATGTTGGCTTCTCCTGAATTAGGAGGAAGCCACAAGGAGTTCTGAAGGGCATAGGGAAGGCTGGCATGGGTCCTTGGCCTTTCTTCCCGAGGCAATGCGGTGCTGGTGGATGGCATTGCCTCCTCACCAGAATGCCTTTGTTTGGCAGACAGAATATCTTCCTCCTCTGAGTCACTTAGTGTTCCACTATGGAGGACTGGCTTATAATTTACGTTCCGACTCAGAATCTGAAGGAAAGGGAATCCGAAAAAGAGAGCTCCCTGTTGCTCTCGTCGGCCTGGGAAAGTATTTGGTACGCCGCCTCGGCGGAAAAGCATCTATTGGACATGGTTGCTGGTGGTGATGCGACTACACAGGTGTGTGCTAAGCCTGCACATGAGTGGGACGAGGGCACTGAGAGGGCACAGATGTGCAAAAGATTACACAAGGGGGCAACTGATTTATGGCACGATGAG
>CM053037.1:119172130-119219630 GCA_028564925.1 Lithobates sylvaticus
CCGTCATTCTCTCTCTTATACTCTGCATATCATGTCTGATCAGTCCTATGTCATTTATAATCTCATCCATTTTACCTGTTAAGGCTGCATTCCTCGAATGGATGGCCTCCATTAACTGGGAGTTCATCTGTTCCAGGGTCAGTTTGGAGTGTTTCTCCTGTTTTTCTGTTGCTTTCCCGGGCTGTAGCTGTGGCGTGTTAAGCTTCTGGATCTCCAGCGCTGATGGTCCACCACTCCGTGTCTGTGGGGGGGTACGCCCGCCATCTTGCTTATCCGTTCGGGCAAATTCTTTAAGGCGATCGGCCGCTGACTGCTTACTGTTACTCATCGCACCAAGCGATCGTTTTCGCGGTTTTGGGGTCTCGGTAGCACAGAATGATCAGGATTCTGTGGCAGACTCAGGCACCATCAAGTGTTCGTTTTCGCGGGTTTAGGGTCTCGGTAGCAGAGACTAATCAGGATACTGTCGGAGACTCAGGCTGATCTCGAACCTCCCGCTGCTCACATCAGAACGCCGCGTCCGACCGTCACATCCGGTCGCGTCGGCGGAAGCGGAAGTCAGGCCCCTTCACATGTAAATCTTAAACCGTATATCTTATATTGTAGAGAATCTGCAAGTAGGTGCGGTAACTCTCACAGGTGGGAAGTAACACCTAAAACTCCTAAGAGTTCGATACTATGGCAGGGAGATGTTGCTGGAGTATCAAGGCCATACATTATATGAAGCAAGGAGATGAGGCTCATCAGCTTCAACCTTTAACTTAAATACCAGTTTTAGATAGACAGACCCTTTAATTATGTAATTTGCACCAGAAAAGACATTTGGGGGTTGGTTTACTGAAGGCAAATAGACAGTTCACTTTTTAAACTGACTTTTCCCCAGAGTACAGCAAATAAGGTGAAGCTCTGTTGACATCCATCATCTATCCATGTGCAAGCAAAAAATTGCGGTTTTTGATTTTCCTTGTACATGTACATAAATGGGTATGGCGAGAGATTTTACACATTTCACCATATTCACTGAGCTCTTTGAAAAATTATGTTGCAAAGTGCAACTTCCCTTGCAAATTAAACAGCCAATTTGCTTTCATTAAAGCAAATTCGTGGAGTCTGACAAGTTGCTATGAACATTAGAGAGACCCTTTCCTTATCTTTACCATAAGTTCATAATCTAGTTTCCTGTTTTCCTTGATGCAATAAAAATGAGATTCCTCTTCTTTTTTAGGTGTCTTGTTCCTGCAGTATGGCGATGAGACAAGGCGTGTACATATCACACATGAGATCACCAGCATGGACACTTTACATGCTCTTATTGTGCATATGTTCCAACAAAAACTCACCATGGGAATGTTGAAATCTCACAACACCGCCATACTTATCAAAGACGAGTCCCGCAATGTCTTCTATGAATTGGAGGATGTCAGGTATGGATTGTGTAAAGACTGTTTGCCAGCCTGACTGTGGTTCAAGAAGGGATCAATAGGGACTGTGCTGAGTTCACTATTAGCCTAAAGGTGTACTGTAAGATTATGAGGGAATAACTAACCTTAAAGTGGAACTTTAGTCAGAAAATTAAAGTATAAGTTCACCTTTTACAAAAAAATTTAAAAAATTAAATGCACATTTTATTTTGCAGGTAAAGAAATATGCGTTTATTATTATTTTTGTAATGGACTTGTAAAGCATTGCACTCACGATCAGCAGATATTAAGTATAATGCCACAGTCCTGCAGACTGTCTGTGTATCTGTCTGGCCATACCTCTGATATAGCCAGTCAGTTACACTGTGACAGGAAGACTTCATGAACTACCACACGATTAATAGCATAGTTCATTAATAGTGTAGTTCATAAATAGGTAATTCACTGAAAACTACAAGCGACAGCTGCAAAGTCGCTTGGAGTTTTCTGATTCACAGAACACTGTAAATGGATGATCCAGTGGGCGGGCAGAGCTCCGTTTTTTACAGATTGTGACAGCTAGCGGAAGGAAGAAGATCTCCTGCTAACTGTCAGAGCGGGGGTTCAGGGGGAGCGGGGGGACGGTGCAACTGTAACATGTTACGCCCTAAATAAGGGTGTAACATGTTACAAAAGGTGAACGTATCCTTTAAGTCCTGATAGATCACTTCAGGCTGTCCTCTTTGCATGTATACAGTAGCTATGTAAAACATAAACGAGTGCCTGAACTTTTTAAAATGCAGTAATGTACTGTCTCTTCCCGTTCTGCACATGCTCAGTTGCCCACTATTCTTGGTACTGTGCTTAAAATCAGCCACTAGAGGCCGACCAGCTAACCAGTTTAAGAGTACTTTCACACAATATCCCTGTTGAACGCAGACACTAAATTATTTGCGAAAAGTATTAGCCACAAGGATGAAAGATCTAATGACTGATTTGGTTCATGCAGACCAAGTGGGGGAAATAAGAAAATTAGCAACAAGGTCCCTGTCATGGATAGGATGAATAAATATCATAAAGATGGTAATAGTAGAGAACATTAGGTACAATTTTCAAATGTTGCTCATTTCTCTACCTCAGACATATTTTAAAACATAAAAAAATATAATAACTAACTTCATTTGGCAGAATAGGAAACTAAGAATTTCATTCTCGGTACAAAGGAAAGATAAAGCTCAAGGCGGACTAAAGGTACCAGACTTTAAAAAATATTATAATTCGGTATTAATATCACCAGTAATGGAGTGGGTAAGGGAGAAATAAGATGGGTACAAATTGAGAATATAATGAGTGGTACAAGGCTGGGTAGAACTATTTGGACTCCACCTCAATTTAGAGCACTGGGAGAGAATACACATGTAATGATATAAAATGTACTTCGAATTTGGGATCTAATGCACAAACAAGGCAAATGGAAATAGAACTCACCATTGTTATAACTGAAAAAAACGAATTATTTCACACCAGGAAAAGGAAATTATTGGGAGCATGGATAAAAAAATGTAAACGCACAATTAAAGGGCATAATAGAAAATGGGAAAATATGCACATTCCAAGAATTAAAACACCAAAACAGATTAGATAGTGATTAATGAATGGCGGTACCTTCTACCTACCAGTTGAAGCATTTTGTTACAACTTTGCCACAACCAATAAGATCAGTGGACGATCTAAGGCCTCTGGAGCGGCTGTGTATAGCATTAAACACAAGAAATGGTATTTCACGGATTTATAAAATCTTAATGGCAATGGAGGGGCTGGAGGTTCCGCCATAAATAAAAAAAATGGGGACATTTGGCAACAGAGGCTGCTTTCAAACTGATCCGCAGGTGCAGAGCAGTTTACCTGTGGGTTACCTGCACTGAGCCATAGACTTCTATTAATACCTGCAAGTTTGGTGAGCTTTCTGAAAGTGCACCAAACCTGCAGAATATAATAGAAGTCTATTGCAAACTGCAGGAAAGCCAAAGGTACACTGCGTTGCACACGTGGTGCGGGTAAACCGCAGCGCATCATTGTGAAAGCACGGTCACGCGGTCAGTTCGACAGTCCGACCAATTGGACCCTCCATTCACCTCCTAAGTAGTGGCAGACCTAAACCGACTTGTGTTCTACCTCCAATACGATACTCTAAAAAGTATCGTGGACTGCGTCCGCGTCCGCTCTCCAAATGCAGAGTGGACACGGACATGCCATCCACCCGCTCCACACATTGTGGCCCGTGACCGGTTACCAAGTCGCTTAAGTGGCCCTCGCTCTTCAAAAGGTTGGGCACCTCTGCCTTACAAGGTGGTATATAACCCCTGACAAAATATGCAAATATCAAATCACCACACTGTTGGCTTGGAAGTAAAATAGTGGGAACGGTGGCCCACATATGGTGGGAGTGTCCAAAAATAAAAGGATACTGGCAAGAGATTTTACACTTAATAAAAGAGATCACTAATAGAGAAATATTAGAAGACCCTTGGATGTGCTTATTCCAAGGGACAGAAAGTTCAATAAAACAATATAAAGAATCCGTGATACCTCAACTGATGAATGCAGCCAAAAGTCAGATACCAAAACGTTGGCAATAAATAGAAAACCCCACAATAAATGATTGGATTGGAAGGGTAGAAGAAACATATAACCTGGAATATCTGAGATACAGCAGAGAGGAGAGAATGGTAAATAGATGGAAAGATTGGAAGGCGTTTAAGAAGATGATATGATATGTAGGTTGTAGGAGGATAAGACAGGGCGAACCGGGAGAACTGGGAGAAATGGAGAAAACTAGATAAAGGGTTAGGGGAGAGGGCTGGAGATTGATTGAGGAGGGGGGGGGGGGTTAAAGGTACTTATTAAATGTAACCATGTTTCAATGAATGTTTGGTAAAGCGCCACTAATTTTATCAGAGCTTTACCGCTGTTATAGCAACGCCTTTCGGCCGCTAGCAGGGCATTTTTAACCCCCGCTAGCCGCCGAATAAAGAGTTAAAAGTGCCCGCAAAGCACTGCTGCCGAAGTGCTTTGCAGGCACTTCGGCAGTAGTGGCCATTGATTTTAATGGCAGGGGCGGTGGAGCAGCGATGTATACGCCGCTCCTCCACCACTCAAAAGATGCTGCTTGCAGGACTTTTTCTAACGTCCTGCAAGCGCACAGCTTCAGTGTGAAAGCACTCAGGCTTTCACACTGGGGCTTCAGGGGATGCGTTTTCAGGGGCGCTTTACAGGTGCTATTTTTAGCCCTTTAGTGCCTGAAAAACGCCTCAGTGTGAAAGTAGCCTTAGATTTACTGTTGCTGGGGGGAAAGAAAGGGGAAAGAAAGCTTGGTATCTTTAGTGAAGCATTAAAATCACACCACAGGTATGACAAGAACATAAAAGGTAACGCGTTTTCGTGCTAAAGTCAGCGCTTTTTTTAAAACCAGGTTGGAGTAAGCCAGGTTTGAGTAAGTGCTGACTTTAGAGCGAAACGCGTTGCCTTTTATGTTCCTGTCATACTTGTGATTTTAATGCTTCAGAAAAGATACCAGTCGTTTTTTGCTTCTGTGTCCATAAGCTCAAAGGTCAGCAGGCTACCAAGTCACTTAAAGTGAAAAAAATGTATCTCACAGCTTTTAGGATGAATTACTCCATGGTTCCTTGACATACAGATGTCTGTGAGGGCTTGCTTGAAGTTATTTTTACTGCTTGTTAATGATATGTAAATAGTTAAATGTCTAAAGTCTTGCTATGATTCTACTTAAAACTATAGAAGCTCTGATATTCAGCCAAAAGTAATCAGTTTGTATTCAAATGTAGTAACAATATGTAGCATTTGGCCCTTTCTGGAAAATAAGTCATCTACAGCGTTTGTGTCTCTTTCCACTGCTTGTCTTTAAATTTTCCTGGGTAGATTGTTCTTTAAATTTTGTTACTGACATTCCTTGTTTTTCTTTTCTCAGAGATATCCAGGACAGAAGCATTATAAAGATTTACCGGAAGGAGCCCATTTATTCTTCATTTCCTGCTCCTCACATCACCAACGGGGACGTGAGAGTAAGCGGAAAAGACCGCTGGTCAGACTGCTGTCACCGGCTTTGGCTGGGTCTGGGCTGGGGGCTGGAAGTAGGTGGCAGCAATTGCTCCCAGCCCAGAAGCATGTGTGTCCTTGTGTGGAATGGGAGCTGTGCATGTGCATGGCTGTCATATGTCTTTATGTCATGTGAGGTGTGCGTCTGTGTATAATCACAGATATGTCTGCAAAGGCTTTTGCAGGTCTCTGTGTGTGACATAGAATAGACTAGAGTACTTTATACAGCTGCTGTGCATCAGTGCAGAATTCAAAGTATTTCTGCTGTAGTTATCCCTCAAAAATTCTCTGTTGATCCTGCAGAAATCCTGTTCACTTGAACTTCCCAGATTACAAGCAGGGTTATAAATATTTTTTAAGTATTCTTCCTAGTGTGAAATAATAAATGTGTACATGATAGTGAAGATATGTATGGAATGAAAGGTGGGATTTGTGTGTCAGATAAATCTATACTCATTGGTCACTCTTTGTTTACGTAATGTATTGCATTCTTTTGTGTTTGACGTGTAAAATGCATGATCGTGTGGTTTTGTCCTCTGGTTCCCATGATTCATAGAAAGAAGTAACATGAATCCAAGAGTGAGGCTTTATATGCTCCTGTTGTATTTGAAACAAAACCTGCAATCTCTTCAGGTCAAGCTTTAAACCAATTCCAAGTAATGTAGTCGCTGCACAGCAGGTTTAATATTTTGCTTCCTCCTTGTGCAATGCTTCCCATTACCCTAATGTACCTCTGGCACCTCCTACAAATCGCATATGGGATGACCATGCACACTACTTTCTGCATTCAACAAGGCAGTGCATAGCAGAGTAAATTTGAATCAGGTGGAGTGGCAGTGAACTATACTGAGAATCAGAAAGAGGCACGGTGGTAGGTACAGGCATGTATTTCCATATGGTGTTTGCTACTGGGTTAGGTGCATTTGCTCCTACCTATGCAATGCTCCACCCCTTTACCTCCTACACATAACATATAGGATGAACATGCACATCACTGTCTGCATTACACAATGCAGTACATAAAGTAGATTTGAACCAGGTGGCATGGCAGTGAACTATACTGAAAAGAGGCAAGAAGGAGGGTACAGGCATATACTTATAGTGTTTTCTACTGAGGAAGGTACCTTTTTGTAACTTGCATTTCAAGGAAAAGTGTTATATGCTTATATTCAGGTCCGCATTTCATTACTCTTCCTGAGAACGCAAGTGGTCAGACAATGTAGCTAGCTTCTGTGTTCTTCATCCTTAGCAGCCACCTTTTCCCTAAGGCAAGCAGGCCTACCAGTACTCAGTTGCCCCCAGAACTCATACACAACGCTATATTGTCTGGCTACTACACCTGGGCAGGTGCGAAGAGAGCAAACAAAGAGGTACTTGTGGTTGGCAGAGAGGCTCAATTGTGGTTGGCAGAGTGGTTCAATTGGCAGTCCAGGTACAAGGCAGGCAAGGTTCAGAATAGTTGGGGACCAATCTGTCAAAATGCAGGCATCGTTCAGAGAGTAGTCAATATCCAATCTGACGTTGTCAATGAGGAAATCCAATCTAGCGGCGCAGGGAAAACAAACTGGGAGCTTGAGACGTGTAACAAATGCAATACTACAAGCATGAGATTGCAGGCTTGGCTGGCTTAAAGCGCCCTTACATGCTCCCTTACATGCCTCATTTGGCATGTCATTTTTTTTTTGCTGGGGAGTTACCTTCTTTTTAGTGGGACTTCCTCTCCCACTTCTTTCTCTTCTCGGCCACCTAGGTGACCCCTCCCTGCCAACAATCTTCTGGGACGTGTCACAGGTCCCAAATGATTGCCTGGCCAATAGCAGAGCACAGTGTGACCCGCACATGCGCATCGCGTGCCCGGCCGTGAAGCCGTAAGCTGTCACGACCGGGTGCCCACAGTTGCTATGACGGCACCGCGGAGAGGAGGGGGGAGATGAGCGAGGCTCTGGGCACCCGCATCACTGGACCGTGGGACAGGTGAGTGTCTTTTTAATGAAAGTCAGCAGCTACACTTTTTGTAGCTGTAGCTGTTTTTCGGTCGAAAAAGTTCCGATCGAAAATTTCAAACATCTGTAGCAATTCCGACGTATGCTCGCAAACAATTTGACGCATTCTCGGAAGCATTGAACTTCATTTTTTCAGCTTGTCGTAGTGTTGTATGTCACCGCGTTCTTGGCGGTCGAAAGTTCAGCAAACTTTTGTGTGACCGTGTGTAGGCAAGACAAGTTTGAGCGGAATTCCGTTGGAATAACCATCATAGCTTTTCCCAACGAGAATTCCGATCGTGTGTATGTGGCATTAGGCTCGCCAGTTCCTAAATGTCTTACAGGACAATTTCATGGGTCAGATGGTAAATGCACCAACTAGAAACAAAGCATTACTAGACCTATTGATACCAACAATACAGACCTGATAACGGATGTGGAAATACAAGGCAATTTAGGAAACAATGATCACAGGTCAATTTGTTTTAGTATAAATCACAAACAGGAAACATAAGGGGAACACAAAGACACTGAATCTCAAAAGAGCCAACTTCCCTAAACTACAATCCTTGCTAGAAGATAATAATTTGGATAAAATCTTAGGAACAAAGAACATGGAGGAAAAATGGGTATGCTTTAAGAGCATATTAAATAAGGGCATTAGCCAGTGCATCCCAATTTCAAAGAGCTAATAAAAGTCCTGGGTGGCTTCACTCCAACGTAAAAATGCACATAAAAGCAAAGGAGAAGGCCTTCAAAAATAATATAAGGCTGAGGGATCATCATCAACATTCCAACTTTACAAAGAATGCAACAAGAAATGTAAGGGTGCAATCAGGGCGGCTAAGATAGAACACGAAAGGCACATGGAGGACAGTAAAAAAAGTCCCAAGAAATTCTTTAAGTACAATAATAGTAAGAAAGGGAGGTCAGATCATATTGGTCCCATAAAGAGGGAATCGGGAGGCTTCAGTAACCAAAGCTGCAAAGTTTATCCTCATGACATGTCACAGGAAGCACACTCATGGCTAACAAAGGACAGAATTAGAAATAGAATTGAGAAACTCAACATTATTAAGTCACCGGAACTAGATGGCTTGCACCCGAGGGTCCTTAAGGAACTCAGTCAAGTAATTTCCTGTCAGAAACCAAAAAACAGTCTGAGACAGAAGTGCAGGTAAATCACACTTGTTTATTAATAGTAATAATAATAAAAAAAGGTAAAGAGATTAAATGTAGTCAAAACATAGCCAGAGTTCAAGAACCGGAACTGATAGTCAGACAAGCCAAAACGTCAGAGAGCCAGAGATGAGCGTAGTAGAACAGCAAGCAGGATCTGGAGCCAGAAGGAATGTCAGCCAAGCAAGTCTTTAACGGGAACACAGGAGAGCCTCTCTAGAGATGTGACCAAGGCAAAGACAGAGATCATCTGGACTGGACGGCTTAACCACTTAAGGACCGAGCCTCTTTCTGAGATTTGTTGTTTACAAGTTAAAAACCTTTTTTTGCTAGAAAATTACTTAGAATCCCCAAACATTATAATTTTTTTTCTAACACCCTAGAGAATAAAATGGCAGTTGTTGCAATACTTTCTGTCACACCGTATTTGCGCAGCAAAGTAAAGGAAAAATAATGTTCCGTCGAGTAAATTGATACCCAACATGTCACGCTTCAAAATTGCGCCCGCTCGTGGAATGGCGACAAACTTTTACCCTTAAAAATCTCCATAGGCGAAGTTTAAAAAATTCTACAGGTTGCATGTTTTGAGTTAGAGGAGGTCTAGGGCTAGAATTATTGCTCTCGCTCTACCAATCGCGGCGATACCTCACATGTGTGGTTTGAACACCATTTTCATATGCGGGCGCTACTCACGTATGCGTTTGCTTCTGCACGCGAGCTCGGTGGGACAGGGCGCATTTAGAAAAAAAAATAGATTTTTTCTTATTTATTTTATGTTTTATTTTTATTTTTTACACTGTTCTTTTAAAAAAAATTGTCACTTTTTATTCCTATTACAAGGAATTTAAACATCCCTTGTAAAAGAAAAAAGCATGACAGGACCTCTTAAATATGAGATCTGGGGTCAAAAAGACCCCAGATCTCATATTTACACTAAACTGCAATAAAAAAAATTGTCATTTAAAAAAATACAAAATAAAAATGGCCCTTTAAGAGCTATGGAAGTGACGTTTCAATATCGCTTCCACCCTGCAATGATATGGCAACGGGTGGAGGCCATCTTCTCGCACGTCTCCATGTCAGGCTAGGAAAAGGATTACATAGTTACATAGTTGCATAGTTACGATCGTCTCCACTACCGACGGCTCCAGTAAGCGGCGGAGGGCACTGGAGCGCAGCCGGAGGGGGGCCCCTCTCCCGTTGCCAATAACAGTGATCTTGCGGCGAATCCGCCGCAGAGATCACTTTTATCTTGAAGCGGACCGCCTGCTGAAGAAGAGGATACCGGGGTTATGGCAGCTAGCTGCTGCCATAACAACGATACTCCTCTTCAAAGTACCGACATATAACGACGGTGGGCGCTCCGGAAGTGGTTAAGTAGGCAGGGTTAACGAGCAGGATATCATCAACAGGTGAGTCTCTAGGGAGAGATAGGAGCTGGCAATTAGCCGACAGCTGAGCTGCCAGCTTTGAGAGGGAAGGGCTGAGCCCAGTCCTGACATTGAAGACCATTGTTCCTAATTTTTACGAACAGTCTACTGACTGGAATGGTACCAGCTGATTGGAGAAAAGCCAATGTAGAACCAATATTTAAAAAAGGGCCAAGTTACATCCCTGGGAATTACAGACCAGTTAGCCTAACATCAATTGTATGCAAGCTCTTAGAGGGGATGATAAGGGACTATATAGAAGATTTTAGTAATGACAATGGTATCATTGGCAGTAATCGGCATGAATTCATGAAGAATCGTTCTTGCCAAACCAATCTATTAACCTTCTATGAGGAGGTGAGCTGCCATCTAGATAAAGGAAGGCCCGTAGATGTGGTGTATCTGGATTTTGAAAAGCATTTGATACAGTTCCCCATAAACGTTTAGTGTACAAAGTAAGGTCCGTTGGCATGGACCATAGGGTGAGTACATGGATTAAAAAGTGGCTACAGGGGCAAAGTTAGTGATAAATGGGGAGTACTCGGAATGGTCTGGGGGGGGAGTGGGGTCCCCCAGGGTTCTGTCCTGGGACCAATCCTATTTAATTTATTTATAAACGACCTGGAGGATGGGGTAAACAGCGCAATCTCTATTTGTGGCCGATACTAAGCTAAGCAGGGCATTAACTTCTCTGCAGGATGTGGAAATCTTGCAAGAAGATCTACACAAATTAATGGGATGGGCAACTACATGGCAAATGAGGTTTAATGTAGAAAAAAATAAAAATAATGCATTTGGGTGGCAAAAATATGAATGCAAACTATTCACTAGGGGGAGAACCTCCCAAGGGAATCTAGGATGGAAAAGGACCTGGGGGTCCTAGTAGAGGACGGGCTCAGCAATGGCATGCAATGCCAAGCTGCTGAAAGCAAAACAAACTAAATATTGGCATGCATTAAAAAGGGGATTCACTCCAGAGGTAAAACAATAATTCTCCCACTCTACAAGATTCTGGTCCGGCCGCACCTGGAGTATGCTGTCCAGTTCTGGGCACCAGTCCTCAGGAAGGATGTGCTGGAACTGGAGAGAGTCCAGAGAAGGGCAACAAAACCTAATAAAGGGACTGGAGGACCTTGGTTATGAAGATGGGTTACGAGCACTGAACTTGTTCTCTCTGGAGAAGTGATGCTTGAGAAGGCATATGATTTCAATGTACAAATACCATACTGGTGACTCCACAATAGGGATAAAACTTTTTTGCAAAAGGGAATTTAATAAAACATGTGGCCATTCACTAAAATTAGAAGAAAAGAGGTTTAACCTTAAACTGCGTAAAGGGTTCTTTACTGTAAGAGTGGTTAGGATGTGTAATGCTCTTCTACAGGCAGTGGTTTCAGCGGGGAGCATCGAGAATTAAAAAAAACGATTCGATATGCACCTGAATGACCACAACATACAGGGATATACAATGTGTAATACTGCCATAAAATCACACACAAAGGCTTGT
Organism: Lithobates sylvaticus; assembly: GCA_028564925.1. NCBI lineage: Eukaryota > Metazoa > Chordata > Amphibia > Anura > Ranidae > Lithobates > Lithobates sylvaticus. Next base: position 119,183,745 of record CM053037.1, read on the forward strand.
GTCTTTTTTCAACCTTGCCTACTATGTAAGATCATAATTTTTTATTTTTTATTCCAGAAAGTTGGAGTGTGTTTAAGTTCTTCTGTTGGCATTGTGGTGGGTAGGCCACCAAAAGTTCAGACAAACATGGTAATATGGTATGGGGAGCGGCCTGTGGAGGAATGTGTACTGTATGGTTGTATTTCCAGAACACTTTGGTTAAGTAATGGGACTATTGCCCTCATTTCTCATGAGTTAAGTCTCAGCAGTTTTAGAAGTTGTGATTACATTTCTCATAGCCTATTGAGAGACTACATTCTTGGGAAGACCTCGATTTTGAAAATGTGTCCCTGGTCTGAATGCATCTTCTCTGGACATCCATCAGGAAGGCAGAAGTTTATAAACAAAGTCTCCTATAAGTTTCTATAAAAGAAAAGTCTAGTTGAGTCACTATTTCAGTAAAATATTTCAGAATACAGCTACTTGCAATTATCCTTATAAACAGCATCTTCCCACAGGGAATTCCAGTTTAGCTCTAGAAGGATCCAAGAACAAAGGGCCACCCTACTGGAACTGGAGTATTCTGCTAGCAATCATGGAGGGACTTCAAACATGCTTGAGAGAAACATGGATCTAGACAAAAAAAGTTAATAATAAAATAAAAAAAACAATAAGAAAAAAGAAAATATAAAACCTGTATAAGAAAAACAAAACAAAAAAAATGGGCAGACTTGATGGACTGCTGTCTTTTTTTTTTTTTTTTTTCTGTACTCTGCTACAGCTGTACCATGTTGCTTCAATTTTTAACATCACTGACCCAGGTAAGGACTTTCCCTAACCTTTTTGATCTGTATATTTGTTCTCACAGTAGATCCAAATGTACAGCTGTGGCCAAAAGTTTTGAGAATGACACAAATATTAATTCACAAAGTCTGCGGCTTCAGTGTTTTTAGCTCTTTTTGTCAGATGTTACATTTTTATACTGAAGTATAATTTACAAGCATTTCATGAGTGTCAAAGACTTTTATTGACAATTACATTACGTTTATGCAAAGAGTCCTCATTTGCAGCGTTGACCCTTATTTTTCAAGACATCTGCCATTCGCCCTGGCATGCTTTCAATCAATTTCTGGGCCATATACTGACTGATGGCAGCCCATTCTTACATAATCATTGCTTGGAGTTTGTCAGAATTTGTGTTTTTTTTTTGTACACCGATCTCTTGAAGATTGAACACAAGTTCTCAATGGGATTAAGGTCTGGGCAGTTTCCTGACCGTGGACCCAAAATGTGGATGTTTTGTTCTCCAAGCCACTTGGTGATCACTTTTGCCTTATGGCAAGGTGCTCCGTCTTGCTGGAAAAGGCATTATTCCTCACCAAACTGTTACATAGTAGGTGAGGTTGATGGACCAAAGTTCATAAAGTCCAACCTGTGTGATGGTTCTTAGATGGTTGGGAGAAGTTGCTCTTGGATGTTTTTGTACCATTCTTTATTCATGGCTGTGTTCTTAGGCAAAATTGTGAGTGAGCCCACTCCCTTTGCTGAGAAGCAACCCCACACATGAATGATCTCAGGATGCTTTACTGTTGGCATGACACAGGACTGATGTAACGCTCACCTTTTCTCTGGACAAGAGATGCCCCATACAATCGGAAAGGGGATTTATTAGAGAAAATTACTTTACCCCAGTCCTCAGCAGTCCAATCACTGTACCTTTTGCAGAATATTAGTCTGTCCCTGGTGTTTTTCCTGGAGAGAAGTGACTTTGCTGCCCTTCCTGACACCAGGCCATCCTCCAGAAGTATTCGCCTCACTGTGCATGCAGATGCACTCACACCTGCCTGCTGCCATTCCCGAGCAAGCTCTGCACTGGTGGTGCCCTGATCCCACAGCTGAATCAACTGTAGGAGAAGGTTCTGGCGCTTGCTGGACTTTCTTGGGTTCCCTGAAGCCCTCTTCACAGATGCAGTAGAAATGTTTTTTTTTTATGGGCTTAAGTTAATATTCATGGCAAAGAGGGACTTTGTAATTAATTGCAATTCATCTGATCACTCTTCATAACATTCTGGAGTATATGCAAATTCCATCATAAAAGGCAGCAGACTTTGTGAAAATTAATATTTGTGTTCTCAAAGCTTTTGGCCACGGCTGTTCTCAAGCCAAGAGGGTCAGGATAAAATCTACAATTATAAAAAAAAAAAAAAAAAATTACTAATCAATAAATTGCCTAATATAAGTTTAAGATGACTCTCAAATCTTTGGGGAACTGTAAAAAAAAATGTTGGTCGGAATGATAATATTTATATCTAGTCTTTAAATATTTATTTGATTTTAAACTGCAAAGCAGTAAAAACTGGAAGTCAATATACTTACCCAATGTTCTTGAAATGTTTAATGTTGCTGGAGCTTTTTTTTCTTTTCCTGTATCCCGAAAGATACAGGCCACTATAAAGTTTTTGCAGAAGACTCAAAATGTTTTATCTATGGGCTTGACAGAATGAAGAATCACTTCCTATTCAGAATGAAATGTTGACACCATCTTGGGCAGAAAACTGGATCTTTAACTTTTTTTTTTACTTTTAATAATGAGTTTATTGTAAATGGCATTAAGAAACGACTCCTTGAAGGACAGTTACAACTTTTAATTCAGTTTTGCTTTAAGTATCCCTCTTATGAGGGTCACCCGCCAGAATAAATACTTATCTTATAGCGGTCTTCACTTTGCTACCCTACCTGGCGCAACTCAGTATTTGCAATGAAAAAATCCTGGTCAGCTTCTCAACCTCACTGTGCACTGGATGGCTGGAGGCTGGAATGAGTTTGGCCTATTCATAGGGATAAATGCAGCCTTAGCATGCATGTTTAGTAGAAAGAGGAGCCAACCACAATGGATGTGTACATTTTCTTTTTTATTTGCTGACCTCTCTTAAATCAAGTTAAGGACTGAAGATAATTTTTCCATCAAAAGGCTGTCCACCAGACTAATAGAGCTTCTTAGATTTGTGGTGCATGCAGCCATGTGGACTGCAAATACATTCACCATATATGCCACAGCTTTAGAAAGCAACTGGAAAACTTCTAGGGTTTGCTTGCCAGCTGTGTCAGGTAGGCTTGCACGTGTTCAGTCCAAAAGTCTAAATTGCTGGTTATTTGCATAGGCCACATGATCACAAATGATAAAGCTGTTTTCTTGGAAACCTCTGACATTGAAACACCTCATTTTAATCACTTGAAAGTCACTTTGTCCTCTTTAAAGGGAAAATCCTTTTAGTGGCTTTAGGGGAAAAAAATTAATTCTCCTTTTTTTTTTTTTATTGCTTAAGGATGATATCTGTTATTAGCTGATGTACTGGGCTTGCTCTACATTTTTAGCTTCCACAATGGCTCTATATTTTGCAATTAAGGAGACTGATTTTACTTCTGATTGTTCTTGTATTTATACTGTAGTATAAATTGCTTTACCCACAAAATTAGAATGCGCTATAAAATAGCGTCTCCAGGGTAAAATACCTCCAACACTTACCATTGTGAAGCCAGTGCCCTGATCCACAAAAACTGTTGATTCCATATCATCCAAGGCTGCGTGACTGTGATATGTAGTGCTACCAAGCTGTGTTCTAGTGCGACCTAGGGTACATAAAGTTTCAACCAAGCTGTTTGCGTCTACTACGAGACAACGTCTCACACATTGCATTCCCCATTTTCCCCATGCCTACATCTCATGTCCTGCCATAAGTAAGCATTATCTGGCTACTCCTATGTTGGAAAAGCCATGCCTGTGACACTACTGCACACCGACCACTGCAAAAGTGTAAGGACTATATTTTGGTAAACATGTGCCTTAGGTCCGATCACAAAGAGAAGCAACAATGCTAAACTCCCCTATGCCCTGCCATCTTGAGTCATACTTGCCTGTTCTGCTGTCCTTCTGCAGTCCTTGAGGTTGGCAGAAAAGCCCACCAAGAAAAAAAAAGGATATAGCTAATGTTTGTCAGAAAGCAGGGAACAAATAACTGAGGCTGGACGCTATTAGAGGGCTTTAAACTCTCATAATCTTGTGTTTCTTGAAGGTAGTCAGCCAAGTGAACCAACCTGAAGGATGACTGGGGAAATATACATAATACATTTTTTACATAGTACCATAAAATGCTTTCAAGTAATTAAAATGGCTGTTTTAGATGAATGAACCCTTGAAAGATATAGTCCCTAGTGCTGATAATTCATAACAGTCGGAAACTATTTACATTATGACAATCAGAGTAATACAATGTTTAAAGCTGCAGTAGTTATTGGAAGAGAGTAAAGAAAGGAGCATTAATTCTTCATAGGTGTGTCAAAACAAACTCTTAAATAAACCCTGAGGATAAAACCTCAAACGTTTAGTGAGGATAGGGGCTAGTAGTTTAAAGTGGTTAAAGCAGATTTAAACCCAGCCACTAAAATCACATATAATCTTTAACCCCATTCCCACCCACCCTAGCATCCCTTTTTAAATAGTTCAGAACATCCAGGGGACAGGAATGATCGAGCAATTATGTGACCACTGTCATAGCAGAAACGCGATCAGAAGCGGGTCCCACCAGCTACCGATCTTTACCCCGAACCGAGAGCTGTCTTCTACAGCTCGGTCTTTATGTTGAGTGTACAATGAGCATCGGCCAACCAGCGATGCATATCCGTGGCTTGTGGGCAATAAAGCCCACCCTTTTGCTCTCACACATGTGTTTGGGTGATCGTAAAAAGGGATTGACATGTTTTGATATGTAATCAAAAATCATTTACAGCCTATTAAATCTGCAGCTTTTATTATTATCTGGCGATCTTGCCATGAAGGTCTATGTTCATGTACTTCTTGTTATGGGATGAAAACACTCTGTCTCCTGCCAGAAGACCAGAGGGTCCCCACAGCCCCCATCCTAGATGCCAGCTCAGCAGCCCCCCGGCAGTTTATAGCTAGGAAATTGAAAGGCTGTGTGAGAGCATTTCTTCTGTGCCTCTGACATTTTCCCGGAAGGATTCAAACTGAAATGGAGCAGTTTCACTTTATAGAGCTACATTTCTTGTTCCAGTCGGCTTTAGGCTGGCCATAGACGGAGCAAATTTCTGTAGTTGCAGGAAAGAAAATTGCTAGATTCCCCCTGTAAAACTCAGTGTTGATGCAGGAATTCCTCCCACGGAGCCATTGTGTTCTCCCCCGGCAGAGGAGGGGACAGTGATTTATTATTGATCTCATGTAAAATCTGACAGGCTGGTTGTACCTAAGTTGATTGATAAATCAACTTGGGTCCATTCAGCCTGCCCATACATGCTTTGAATCTTGGTTGGTGTCTACTGAACCAGCTGAGATTCGAACCGTCCATTTCCAACTTTTAGCCTTCAAGTCTTCAGGGCATCATCAAACAGACTGCTGGTGCACCATTATTACCCCTGCACATATCAGGTGAATGCAGACCTTGAAGGTGGTGGGGGGGGGGGGGCTGTACAATACAGGGGGCCTGTACATTAGGTATGCTAATGAGAAAATGTTAAGGGGTCTGCTGATCGATGAACATTGGGGAGGGGTCTGCTGATGGGCTATGTAAGGAGTTTTCTGTTGAGACGACTGCAGATTAATATAGGGGTGGCAGATGTAATTTAGGGGGGTTTAGCTTGGGAGGGGAGCGCTGCTTATGAATTAGTATAAAGCAAATCAACTTTGGGAGGCTGCTGATGAATATAAGAGAGCGACACACTGAAGGGGCTAATGATGGATGGCGATAAGGCGATAAGGCAGCTGTACATTGGGTGGAAGAAGCTGCTGATGAATGAAAATGTGGGTTTACCTTGGGGGTGTTGCTTTTAAATGGATAAAAAGTGATTTACATTGGTGGCTGCTGATGGAATTTGATGAGCATAATAGTGGTGTACATGGGAGGTGGAGAGTGCTGCTTATGGATGAAGATAAGGGAGAGTTTAGGGATGCTTATGTATGAATATAAGAGGGATTTGCATTTGGGGGGCTGCTGATGGATGAATATAAGGGTGTTTACATTTGAGGAGCTGCTTATAAAGGAATATAAGGGGGATTTACAATGGGGTCTGCTGATGGAATTAGGGGGGGGGGGGGTTGAATATAAAAAAAAGGTGTACATGGGAGCTGGTGGTGGATGAATATAAAGAGGGTTGCCGGAGCTACTTATGAATTAATCCAAGAGTTTTACATTTGGGGCTGCTGATGGATCAATATAAGGGGGAGGGGGGGTAGGCTGCTTATAGGGGGGCTTCACTTTGGAGCCTGTTGATGGATGAATATGAGGATAACAGGTTGCACATCAGAGAACAGATACAATAAACCACATCCACAATAAATTGCAAATCTGAGGTGGCGCTGTGAAGTTAACAAACATTTTAATATTCATAATACAAAAAAAAGCCATATAAACTTATACAGTGTTTCCACATAAACTATAATGGTCAGTAACACCAGTGCAATAATGTTTACTGTGCTCCAAATAAGTATTAACTATTGGATATTTAAAACTCCACCAGGGACAATTCTTCATCCAATTCACCACATGACATATATAGATACATAGTTAATCTGGCTAACCCAGAGAAAGAAAGACAAAAATAGCAAAACGTATACACAAATCGAAAACCATGTACAATCCTATAGTTGATCCAGAGGAAGGCAGAAAAAAACACTAATAAAGCATGATAATTTTCTCCAGTGGAGGAAAAAAAAGAGGCAAATGGATTTCCTCTGGATCAACTTTAGCTACAGTATAAATAGTAGTATCCAGTTATATTTTGTGCATTTTGGAAAGAATCTTGGCAGGTATTTGGATGTTAAATCTAATTTTCTCCAGTTGTAAAAAAAGTACCCCTTGTCCTCTGTGATGACTTTTAAGTGCTTCAATAATAAAGTGCTCCAAAAAAGTGTCCAGTGCTTCAAACACAAAGTGCTTAGTGCTATGTTGCTTCTTACTCTTGTGCAAAAAATCTCCTCAATGTTCACAGGTATTCCTCCCAATGTCTCACACCACCCATGTTCCACTACCATTACATCAGAAAATTTTACAGAAAGCGCTAAAAATAGCGCATGAAAAAAGCGGCTCCATTCACTCCAGTGTGAAAGCCCGAGGTCTTTCACACTGGAGCGGTGCGCTAGCAGGGGGCGTCAAAAAAAGTCCTGCCAGCAGCTTCTTTGGAGCGGTGAACTCACCGCTCCTCCCCATTGAAATCAATGGGGCAGCGCTGCGATACTGCTGACAAAACGCTGCTATGGATTTAACCTCTTTTTGGACGCTAGCGGGGGGTTAAAACTGCCCCGCTTTCGGCTGAATAGCACCGATAAAACGACTGTAAAGCTGCGCTAAAATAAGCGCTGCTTTACCGCTGACGCCCTAGGCGTGAAAGGGGTCTAAATCCTTTGTTTTAAAACACTTAGTTTGTTGCAGGACAATTTCATGAGTCAAATTGTGAAAGCCCCAACAAGAATTATTCTCTGCTGTACCTACGAATTACAAACAACACAGAGCTGATTAAGGTATAATTTAGAAAAGAGTGATCACAAAGTAATTAGGTTTGCCATAAATTATAGGAAAGGGAGACATGGGGAAAGTACACTAAATTACAAAAGAGACAACTTTACTAAGCTGCTCTCCATATCACATGACACTAAATGGGATCAAATTCTTGAAACGCTGAAGAGAAGGGAAAATTCTTTAAAGCGGTTCTGCACTGACAAAATCACATTTGTATTTTTTGGTCCATCTATGTGTAAAGTATGCTTCTTAATAGAAACTTACTTGTTTAGGTTCTGCAGCGTTCCTACGTCGGTTTGTATGTAGACTGATTCGTTATAAAAAACTCTCTCGAGCGATGTCATTTTGCTTGTGGGCATTTGAAACCCACAAGCAAACTCTTCCTGGTTCCCTTCTTTTCCCCTCCCAGCACGCATTGCCGGTTCCCGCGCATGTGCTGTAGCTTCACAGCTACGAGTGGCGTAATTGGTAATCGGGACGGTTACCATGGCAACCATGCAAATCACCCGAGATTTCGCGTCGGAACCCCCGCAATGTCTCCTGGGATTGATTACACGAAATCCCAGGAGACACAGCGCGAGATCCCAGGAGACACAGCGAACTGGACAGGAACTGACGACGATCACTGCTGAGAGCCCGCCCACCCCCGCAGGGAGAAGAATACAGATGAAGCCATCAGTAAAGGTTTGTTTAAAAGATGCAGAATTGAACCATCAATTCTGTCATCTTGAATGCAAGGGAAGCCATAGAGACATACATTATATTGAATGTACCCTTGTGGCTGACAGAGACCAGTGTTCAAAAAAGACTAGAAAAACTTAATGTGAACAAATCACCAGGACCAGATGGCTTATGCCCAAGAGTTCCCAAAAAACGTATACATTTTAGCAAAAAGCAAATGTGGTACCGATTTTTCAAAACAGGTCAACATATATCCTTGGAAGTTACAGACCAGTCCTCCTGGATCAACTGTCAGTATAGAATTTTGTTTATGGAGGTCTTATTTGTTTTTTCTGTTGGTTGAACTAGATGGATCTTTGTCTTTTTTTCAACCTGACTAAGGCCCCTTTCACACGGGCTTTCTGATCAGGTCCACCTGTCAGTTTTTCAGGTGGACCTGATCAGAGCCTCCATTCACTCCTGTGGATCGGCGGATGTCAGCGGTGACATGTCCGCTGACCCACGCTGCTGTCTGATCCTGTCCGCCCAATCCAGATGGATGGCAACCATATTTTCCATCTGTCTACGGACAGGCAGTCCATTTTCTTCCAATCTCCCTATAGAGGAGAGCCTGAATCTGACAGGTCTGTGTCATCACAGTGAGCGGAGACGGACCTGTCATCTGCCTTCTCAGCGGGGATCAGTGAATTGATCCCCCTGCTAAGCAAACGGCGTCTGCCAAGCGGGCAAGATCGTGTGAAAGGACCCTAACTGTGTAACTATTTAAAACAGCAGGGGACAACCAGCAACTGTTGAGACAAAATGTAGACATTGGTTAGGACTACGTAATATACAGTGTAACATAGAATATATATGGCAGCAGTCCTGACTGTCATTTATAAAATGTAGCAGTCAGAACTATGTACCATTACCCACAGTGTATAATGTTCAGCAGTCAAGAGTATGTCAGGTACAATATACAGTATAGTAGCTTATAGAGTGCAACTGTCAGGACTATGTAATGCACACAATGTATACAGTGCAGGGGTAAAAGTGCAGGGGTCAGGACTATTTATTTGTACAGTATAGCTTGTACAGTACAGCAGGAGTAAGTGCCCACATAAGTTGGTGTTCAGTGGTGAGAGCCCCCTTAACATTGGTGTTCAGTGGTCTGTGTGGAGCCCTTTTGGGGTCAGCGTACCCCCCTTAAATTGATGATCTGTGTGCTCCCTTATAACTGATGGTCAGTGACATTTGTCCCCTTGTCATTGGTGGTCAGTGGAAACTGAATTGTTTACTTACATTACAAAAGCTGCTGAAACTGAATTGTTTACTTACATTACAAAAGCTGCTGAAGTCTCACACCACTTTCTTCTGGCTCCTGGGTATTTTAAGTGAGTCTTGGTGGAACTGCACAGAGTTGCATTGGGGCACTACCTGCAAAGAGAAGTGATGCCTTTGTGACTTACCACTGCATGCAGGGTGAGCTGGGTGCCTGGAAATACCCAAATAATGCATTAATTTACCCCTCCCATTCCCCAGCGGCCTTTAACTGTGTCTTAACCTCAGGAGGCAGGATGCACTTCCCAATCTTGTGACTGGCTGTCACAGTGGTCACATGATCGGGAGCCTGTCCCACTGTCTGTGACAGCCCAGTCACTTTGCTGGCTCACACAGTGAGCATTCTTACTACAGAAACTTCAGCCACCATGGACACGCATGCGAAATGTGTGCATTGAGGCCTGCCCTCCCTGCTGCCACAGTATGTATTTGGTCAGCCAGAGATTAGGGAGTGAAAAGCTGTGAATGTGAATATATGTTGTTGAGTGGACCTGTCCTTGTGTATATGTTCTCTGTTTTATCATTGTGTGTTTGTCGCCATTGTACTGTATATTCTGTCCCTTTTTACTATAGTAATATTGATTTTTCTTTTTTATTTCTTTTTTTTTTTTTCTCTTACACATTGTGTACTAACATGTTATTTACACAAACCTCTATGAATCACATTATAAAATCTCTCTCTCTCTCTCTCTCTCTCTCTCTCTCTCTCTCTCTCTCTCTCTCTCTCTCTCTCTCTCTCTCTCTCTCTCTCTCTCTCTCTCTCTCTCTCTATATATATATATATATATATATATATATATATATATATATATATATATATATATATATATATATATAATCAGGTTTTTTTTTTTATATATAAAAAAAAATAAACAACTGGTAGACAGTATGCAGCCTGTATTCACATTTTGTGTTCCATAAGACTGTATGGATTTGTGCTGTACACTCAACACAGTATTCCAGTATGTAGTTAATTCCAGATACTATTTGATTTAATTATGATTGGTTAAATATTATTGCCAAGAATTTTCAAAGCTGAACTCAGGGTTAAACAAAGATTGTCTAAAGACAAAAGGCGTGTATTCTTTCTTGAATATTGGTGTCTTTCGTGTATTTCTTCCATTTATGTACAATAGTCCTGCATAAAACAACTTCTACACTTTCCTATAATAAAACTGGTCACTGCTGCTCCTTATGCTTATGCAGGGTCACTAGACTTGTACCTACCCCCTTGCAGTATTTTGTAGGCAGCCTAAAGTTAGGTGTACCTGTTGTGTCCCACCCACATCTTTGCTCTTTGCCCAGGCGATGTGCAGCTCATTGATGATGTTGCTACTAGTTTTACAAGGCAATACAGTATCTCCGTTTACAAAAACATTTGGTGCACACAAAGTGGATTTATAGGTTTATGGCTAAAGAGGAAAATAGTTTTTTGCCCATTTTTTTGCCCTGAATGCAGCTTCAGGCCTTATTCACACGATCGGGGCCGCTCACCAGCACCCACATGCCTTTCAGGATGGGGCAAGCAGCTGTGCCTATGCAGCTGCTGCATCTCCATGGACTTGAAAGGGCTGCACTAAGCACCTGACTGCTCAAGCCACATAAACATGTGGCCTGTCCTCAGACTGCGGGTCTCTGCATGTGAATGAGGCCTAAATGGCATTAGTGTTTGTAGCAGACAAACCAACTGAATCCATTATATACATTTTCTCAATTTTAAAACCCACCATTGTGAGACATAATGTTTATAATTTTTCGTCTGGACAATATAAGCGATGTCTCCTATAGAAAAAAGGGCAGCCAAATGGAAAATTAGGGTTTTTGTATTAAAATTTTTAATGAAGGATATTAAACAGGTGGATAAGTAACAGACATTCCCCTTTCCAAGGTTGAGATTTTTCATGCGGTTTCTCACTGACAATGTAACTAATGTTAAATTGTCAATGAGAAACTGCATGAAAGTTTAAAGAGATGGACTAGACAAAACCAAAAAGGATAGTGTTAGGGAAGGCAGTACCGAACCGTTCTGATGTTGGCAGCAAGTCATATTGGAATGTTACCTGGTCTGCTTCAACTATTTGTAGGACAAACAGAAGATATAGGTAATAACAATTAGGTTGATTCATGGTTCCATAGATATTGGTGCTGGGTGTCTATCTGAATTGTTGAAAGCAAGCCAGAGAGTCCAGATGTTTTAGAATTGAGGTGCTTTTTTTTTTTAATACCTCATCACTCATGCCTAAACTTTGGGGGAAAGGCGCACAATCACCAATATTTTGAGATCAGGCTATTGTGTGCTCTTGCTGTATGTAGAATAATTAATTAACCTTTTATATCTGACAATTGAGCAAGATGTGCATTGAAAGAACAATCCATGAGTCAAATAGAAATGGCTGAGAAAGCTTTTAATGGTTCTAACAATATTTCTCCATAAATAGGATCGGTATTATTTGGTATGTAGGTAGATCAGAACAGATCTTACAAACACCGCATTTCAGATAGCTTGGATGGTGTCTCAGAGATCTGCATAGCTGGTTGCCTCCAGTAATTCTCCAATGTGTTGGTTAATTCCCCTGTCCTTTTGGTCTTCCAACTTCTGAAATATGAAGTGGAAACATTTATTTGAGTCTACTTGTAAGTCTGTCCTGGCTTCTGTCTGAGTATCCTGGGATGATTCTACCTCTTCTGTATGTAGCCATACCCCCATAGGGGTTGCTGAATGTAGTGGTTCACCTGTCGCCCTGCCCAGCCAGACATCTGTCTCACAGACACTCAGAGATACAGAACAGTCCATAAGCTTTGTTTTTTTTTATTGAGGGGATTAAACTTGGATGGGAAATTATGGGATGCCCAGGAAATTCAGTGCAACTTGCTTGGGACTTCTATATACACTCCAGTAGATACACTCCAGTCTTCTCTCCAGCACAAACTCTTGCTTTAGACCTCTTATCCTTCACTCCTCCAGCACTTCACTTGCTATACACTTTACTCTTCCAGCACTTCCCTTGCTGCAGATTGTTACTATTCCAGACTAGTTAGCAGTGCATGGTTAGGCCCGACACTACTTCAGCCAGGCCCCCTGTGGTGTAGAAATAGTTCAGGTGCTAGCTGTCCTCAGTTCAGCTACCAATCCCAGATAGCTCTCTTCAGGTCCTGCCAACCAGCCTGGCTGCAATTACCTTTCTCCACTGCCCTTTCCACAGTCCTCTCTTCTGGTTCTGCACCCATATTAAACTGCAATCTCCCAGTTCTCTCAGGCATGCCTCCCCAGTCCTCCCGACTGTGCTCACTCACCAGCCTCCTGGCTGCAACCAGTTGTCCTCCCTGGAGACTCTTAGAAGTGTTCTCTCCCGCTGTCCCCTACTTTCTCTCTCTCATGTGCCTCTCCTTCTAGGATCTATTCACTACGCCCTGGCCCATAGACTGGGGAGCTCCCCGTGGGCCCCGACAGCCTCCACACTCTCTCACTCCAGCTCTTCCACCTGACAACTCCTCTCCAGCTGGGCTGACCCCAGGTATTTGAGGAGACCTGCCCCCTGCCAATCCACGTTTGGGATTGGTCAAGGCTCCTCAAGGTACCCCAGACAGCCCCACCTCTCCTCTCTTCCAGCATCTTCTAGAAAGAATAGGGAGGCGACAGTGACACTACCTGTGAGTCGCCCAGCCCAGAATGAAAACAAATAGGCCTAGCCAGCAGCTAGGCCTGCCTAAACTCTCCTACTCTCCAGAATAGATCTTCACTCTAGCACCTACCTAACTAGAGTTTAAAGTGTAACATTCCCCTCTGGGTGCTTGAAGTACATTGCAAGGATTATAACAAACTTTGCTCCAGTTTCCCACATTTTTGTTATTCTGAAGAAATAGTTGTTTGTTCTTGTCCATGTGAATCTAATGGGAGTGATTTTTTAATTATCAATCGGCTGCTGCACCTGCAGGGTTCTAATGAGCAAAGTGCACCCCTTCAAATGTGGGAATATCTCACCAAAAATTTAATTTTTGTTGCAGGGAATGCCAAAAATCTGACTTGTATCTTAGTACAGACTTCTGGGAAAATCAGTAAGTCAATCACACAGGCAGGAAATTACATTACAATGTCTGGGGGGTGTTCTGTACATCATCTGTGTACAGAATGCCTCCAGGTTGCCATATTACATTAAGTTTTACAGAAAACTACAGGGCTGCAGATTGAAATTAAAAGGTAATTTTTAATAACATTCAATTACAATATGAATTGTGCAGCAAAAGTATATGCTATATATTTTTTTTTCATTTGCTATTTTTCCCCACAAGTGTGATGTTGCCCTTTAAAAAAGAAGTATTGGGGGAGGGTTTGGCCCATTTATACTTCCCTAGGGGGATGCAACATCGGTCTGATGCTGCATCTGTCCCTCGCCACCTCTACACTGAGAACCGAGCGATCGAACATCGCTGATGGCTTGGATGTGCAGTGTTTATTGCTCGTCAACCACCATGTTCCCTCTCCTATGCTTTCCACAGTACTGATGGCACCTCTTACGATATTTTATGATGTCATCTCTCCATCATAAAATATGTCTGCTAATACCAGACGAGGAGGCATTGTTTGCAACACTGGACTGCATTCTGTTTCACAAAGAATGTGTGTGCCACTGTTTACAAGTAGAAAATAAAACCTGTTAAGGGATAGGGTTTTCCAGAACTGGAGCTCACTTCAATAACGCCCACTCTTTGCCATGGCCAGGCCAAGTCACATACAACAAGGGTTTAAGATTTAGCTCTAAGATGTAGCTATCACTACATCATCCTTTCATCTGTCTTGAGCATGAAACTACTGTGCTACAGTGCCCTGTTTCTGCCTGATTATTTGTTTTATCTGTTTGTTTTTTTTACAGCGTGAGATGATGTACAGCTCCAGAGACTCATCCCCAACTCGACGTTTGAACAACATGTCTCCTGCTCCCCACATGACTTCTGGTTCTCCTCCACCTGTTCTCCAGTCCTCCTCTCCAGCACGTTCCCGCATGTCCTACAGTGGTGGGCGTCCGCCTTCTTATGCTGGAAGCCCTGTTCACCATGGGGACCGGATGTCTGGACTTCCTCCTGCCCAGGGAGTCTCCCCTAGTCCTAGTGCTATCCTGGAGAGAAGGGATGTCAAACCTGATGAAGATCTCTCCAACAAGAATGTGGTGCTTGTAAAGAATGAGGGACTCTATTCAGATCCCTATGGAATGGTCCATGAGGGTAGACTTAGCATTACCTCTACTCAGTCCCTGGCTGGTTTGGGGGACCCTTTTTCATACCCTGGTGGCCTGTACAAGAGAGGTTCAGTCCGCTCTCTCAGCACATATTCTGCAGCTGCTCTGCAAACTGATCTAGAAGAAGGAATGTATAAACCCAACTCTCAGATATATGGAGACACATATGGTCCTGGAATGGGTTTCCGTATTCCACCATCCTCCCCTCAGAAAGTAACAGATGGAAGAATGGTGGATGTCCAGCAGAATCAGGGTCCTCACAGCCCCTACTCAGGACCATCCAGCCGCAACTCGCCTGTACGCCAGAACTTTCGCAAAGATTCCTCATCTTCTGTTTTTATGGACAGCCCTGTTGGAAAACAGAGAAACCCAAGCTCTTCCTCAGGCACCAACGAAATTTTCTCTGGACCAGAACGGCCCTTGTCTGGGTTCAGCTCTCCAGTGCCTGGCAAGGAGTCAGAAACACGGTGAGAATACCCCTTTCAATTTAATTACTGGTAGTAATTGATTCTAAACATACCTTTTTATAAATAGCATCATACCCAGTGAATTTCCCATGATTATTGGTTATACAAAAGAGCAGAAAAAGGTAAATAATTAGAAATAATCTCTGTAAAAAAATCACACTGTGATATGACAATATACTGTATGCATGTTAGAAAATTAAAGGAACCTGCATGAGACAAATGCATGGATTGCTTTTGTTGACCTTGTCCTATAAATACAGAAAGAAGAGTTATCCCCTAACTGGAATTTTAGGGCACTCAAAATTGCGTTATAAGTAAAAAAAAAGTATAAATTTTATTAATGGCGTAATTACATCATAGAATACAGAGTAAAAATAGGCGGAATGTTAACAAAAAATGCATATAGGTTTTGACAGTCACCACAACGATTGACAGTGTTTTCTTATGATTCACCCAACGTGTTTCAGAGTTTTCAAAATCTCCTTCGGGGGTACGTAAGAGAGTCAATCATATGTCTATAATATATTAACAGACAGTTTAGGCATACAACCTTGGTGATAACATGAGAAATAACATAAATTGTTGGTAATGAATACGTATAATATGTATACTTGCATATTTTCTGAAACTGTCATATGCATAACATTCCAACAGAATTTTAAAAACAAGAAAGTTGAGCGGAATTGTGTCTTAGGTCTGCCCGGCCATAGTTTTTTGATGTCGCACTAAATGTGGATGTGCTTGCTGGAAAGTGGCCAAATCAGCCCGGGAAGAGATTGTCACCTAGTACTGCTGAAGTCAGAGGGGCGTGGCCTTGTAGGTAGGAGCAATTTAAGGTGTTTGTATGTTTTGTTATAGCTTTGTCTAAAAATCACATATTTATATCGCACATAGAATACTATGTTTAATGGAAATCATACCTTATGATGAGAAGATTAATATGCTGTTCATTCACAGGTAATTGTGGCACACTACCAAGCAAGTGGCCACTAAAAAATAGAGTATGAAAAAAAGAGGGGGAGGGGAGGAGGGGAAGGGGGGGGGGAGGGCGTGGAGGGAAGGGAAAAGAGAAAGGGGGGAGGTTTTTCTTGGTGAGATAATATATGTGTGGATATAATGGCTAATAAATTAGGGCTGCTTGAATGCCTGGATAAGTCATTAATCCGATCTCATAGCCAGTCATGGCATCAAAAGACTTAATAGCTTTACAGAGTAGAGATAATTGAGTATAAAACTTAAGTGCGTGATACACAAGCCCATGGGCTTATCCACATGGGTTTTTAACCAGAGCACAAATTTAGAGATAATAGCATAAACTATGTATGTATAAACTTGTAATATATATTGTGTCCACCAGATGGCCTCAATCTGACTGAACAGTTAGAAATAGCTAATGGGTAGAAGTGAATAAGTCATTGAGATATGCCGTTTGAGAATTCTGATCTCCATGAAATTGCTGACTGGAGGAGATGGGAAAGGATGCTGAGGTATCTACAGGCAGAAGGCAGCCAGCAAGAAAAAGTAAATTTAGTCATACCATGTGTGATGCAAACGACTGTGTGGGGGGAATATGCTTGTCCATATATACATTTTGAATTTTGACCACTAGGTGGTGCTGCACTTAATATTTCCCAAGTGTAGGATTTGGTTATTATCCTTCCTCAAATCACAGTGCTCATTCTGTGCCCCCCCCCCCCCCCCGGATGCAAATCCAGCAGTACCTTATATACTCAAGTATAAGCTGACCCAAATATAAGCCGAGGCACCTAATTTTACCACCAAAAAATGGGAAAACTTATTGACTCGAGTATAAGCCTAGGGTGAGAAATGTGCAGCTACTGTAAGTGGAAAAGAGGGTCAATAATGCCCATTTGCAGTCTCACTGTGCTCATTTGCATGCCTCACTGTGCCCATTTGCAGCCATAGGTCCCATGAACCTCAAAGTTAAGGGTTCCTAGAGGCCCCCTAGCTGCAGCCAAAATTTGGGGTCTCTGAAAGGGTCCCGAAATGACATTGCTGCAGATGGACACAGTTGACCGAATTTGGGGCCCCGTATCTCGGGGCCACTTGGTGCTAGGAATCCCAATTTGGTTTGCAAACCCAGTGGAACTAGCACTACACATATCCAAAGATGGAGTTCATAGCACCAAGTGGCCCCGAGATACGGGGCCCCAAAGTTCGTTCAGAAAATGTAATCCTCTGCTGCAGAAAAATGCTTGACTCTAGTATAAGCCGAGGGGGGCATTTTCAGCACAAAAAAATGCGCTGAAAAACTCGACTTATACTCGAGTATATACGGTACTAGGTGACAACCTCTTCCCAGGCTGATTTGGCCACTTTCCAGCAAGCAAATCCACATTTAGTGTAACGTCAAAAAACTATGGACGGGCAGACCTAAGACACAATTCCGCTCAACTTTCTTGTTTTTAAAATTCTGTTGGAATGTTATGCATATGACAGTTTCAGAAAACATGCAAGTATACATATTATACGTATTCATTGCCAACAATTTGTTATTTCTCATGTTATCACCAAGGTTGTATGTCTAAACTGCCTGTTAATGTATTATAGACATATGATTGACTCTTGCGTACCCCCGAAGAAGGAGATTTTGAAAACTCTGAAACACGTTGGGTGAATCATAAGAAAACACTGTCAATCGTTGTGGTGACTGTCAAAACCTATATGCATTTTTTTGTTAACATTCCGCCTTTTTTTACTCTGTAGTCTATGATGTAATTACGCCATTAATAAAATTTATACTTTTTTACTTATAATGCAATTTGAGTGCCTTAAAAGTCCAGTTAGGGGATAACTCTTCTTTCTGTCTAGCTATTTGGATGTGGCACCTTTCAGAGACATTAACCGATAATTAACATTGTCCTATAAATACTACCAAGTGAAGTTAAAAGTCCTTATCTGCATACTGTTTTAGGTCAGTATTGAATTTCTGAGGTTCCGACTAGCAGTCAAACGGCTAGAATTTTTAAAGAAGTTTAGCAATGGTCTTCATATTTCTTCAAGTTTTCTCTAAAGAATTATTCTGATTGATTCATATAGGCAGTACAGGCTTCATCCCTCCTTACAGGCATTGTACACGTTCATTTTTTCTTTTTGTTTCAACAAGGAATTAGTGTAGTTTTGTTCTCTGCGTTGTTTGCCTTACCTTGTAATGAAGAGAAAGGTTTGACTCGTGGAGTTAGATGTGTAAATTGCCACCATCCCTATAACATATATTTGAAAGAGAGAACCTCAAGAGTTTTGGGATTTTAAGGGCAATTAATTGAAGATAAAGTAGAATAATGGGTAAAAGAAAAAGGGATATTTATTGATAACAATATATAGAAAAAAATAAATTATTAAGACAGATACAAATACATATACATACTTCTGTATATGTAATTGTATCTGTCTTAATATATTTTTTTTTTTTCTATATGTTGTTATCAATTAATATCCCTTTTTCTTTTACCCATTATTCTACTTTATCTTCAATTAATTGCCCTTAAAATCCCAAACTCTAGAGGTTCTCTCTTTCAAACCTTGTAATGAATGGCTCAAATGTTGAGGCTGAAGTTTGTCACGGCTGATCGATTCTCTTATGTCCATGGTTTGCTCAGCTATCCTGTCCATAATCCCAAAAAGGACAAGACAACTTCCTGTTCTGGGTCACAGCATCCAGTGTATGTGTTGCCATCCACTCTCATCACAAATGTGGGAGTACTAATATAATAAAACAAAAAATCTTCATACTGTATGGTACGCTTTTTGTGTGTCTGTAAACGCCTGTTTACAGACACCAGCATTAAGTTTACAGAACCAGTGATTGTGGGATATATAGTTTCTTCGCATGAAGTGTCAGTTCTTGGATTACAGACAGAACCTGTGCAGTGTCATGTCACGTTTTCTACATAAACAATAAATTGCTGACATAGGAATGTAAATAATTAGCTTTATTATATATTGTCTGTACAGGGCAACAAATTGCACTATAGGGTTTATTTACTAAAGGCAAATAGACTGTGCACTTTGCAGTTTCTCCAGAGCTTAGTAAATGAGAGGAAGCTCTGCTGACTTCCAACATCCAATCATGTGCAAGCAAAAATGCTGTTTTTTAATTTTCATTGCATGTGATTGGGTACGCTGAAAAGTAAAGCTTCCCCTTATTTACTAATCTTTGGAGCAACTGCACTTGCAAGGTGCAGAGTCTATTTGCCTTTGGTAAATCAAACACAAAGAGCAGGTAAGAAGGTTTAAAATGGTTGTAAACCCACTTTGGAAAAAAAAAAAAGACAAAGGCATAATGAGCTAGTATGCATAGCATACTAGCTCGTTATCTAACACTCTCTAACACCTGAGATCGAAGCCCTCGCTGCAGTGTCAGTACACAGCACTGGCCGGCGACATCACTGGGGGTTACTTCCGGGTATCGTGGCTCTGACGCTGTGATTGGCCGGAGCCGCAATGGCATCACTCCCACACATGCGCTCGGGAGCCGCCGGTAACAGCACACGTGCCATTGCTTCAGTGCGCATGTGCCGATGACGTCGTCACATGCAAATAAAGAAGATATCTCCTAAACCATGCAGGTTTAGGAGATATCCGGGGTAACTACAGGTAAGCCTTATTATAGGCTTACCTGTAGCAAAAAGTGGTCTGTGAGGGTTTACAACCACTTTAAAGTCACTTTTAAGTTTTAAGCCTATCAAACTGATTCCTCTGGCATCTGCCATTGCCCATATATGCACAGTCACAGATACACTGTAGACTGAAGGAAGTGTAAAATTCACCAAATTCAATATGTAGGAGTTGATTTACCAAAGACAAAGAGCAGTGTTTAGTGAATGTGACAAAGATTTGCTTTCTAAAGAGTACCTAATTAAATGCAAGGAAAGAAATGTATATAAAATAACAAAGCTTGTTCATTTTTAACCAATGTGCTGTTTCAACCTGATAGACCAGATAGTTTGTCCAGTGTTCAGATGTAACCTTGAATTCAAAGCAGGTATATTCCAATTATGATTTCTTGTGAATTACTGTGTCCCATGAGTGCCACACATTTAAAGTGATTGTAAAGTTGTTTGTTATTTTTAGAGAGAAAAAAAAAAAAAATGTTATACTTACCTGCTCTGTGCAGTGTATTTGCAATGGGTAGCCCAGATCCTCCTCTTCTCAGGTCCCTCTTCGGCTCTTCTGGCACCTCCCTCCTGTCGAGTGCCCCCACAGCAAGCAGCTTCGAGTCACAGCTCCCTGTGTCCATCCAGACCTGGACCCCCCCCCCCCCCGTTCGGCACCATCTCTTCTCGCTTCTGATTGGCTAACTTACTTTGATTGACCGCAGTCTTACTTATCTGACCCCTCGAAAGTTCCGCGCTCGCCCCCGACATTCTCTTCGCCGCTCAGCCTGGCCGTTGATTGGTTACAGTGGATGAACTGAAAGCGGTGCAGCCATTGGCTCGCGCTGCTGTCAATCACATCCAATGACGTGGCGTGCCGGGGGCGGGGCCAAGTGATACAGTGAGTGGCTATGGCCACCGGCTGTATCACGGGAGCGCGCCCGCAAGCACTCCCCACCATGTGAGGGAGCTCGCATGAAGGTGTTGAGCCCTTGCGGGGGGAGCCGAGACAGCCGCCGAGGGACCCCAGAAGACCAGGTTCGGGGCCACTCTGTGCAAAACGAGCTGCACAGTGGAGGTAAGTATAACATGTTTGTTATTTAAAAAAAAAAAAAAAAATGCTTAATGCTGCAGACACAGAGGAAATGTATGTCCAGACAGTCCTTCTATTTGTACCTGCAGTTTCAGAAATCTTCCAGCCCACGGTAATCTAAGAGCACCCTACAAAATTCAAATATATCTGTTCCCAAAGTCAATTTCAGGCACACTTAATTTTCTTGATATACAAAATACTTCTTGATAATGCCCCTCAAACAGGAGATTATCATTCATACATTAAAAAAATGGGAACTTGGTCCGCAACATTCTATTCCTTTACCACTTTGGGCCAAAATTTGGAGCACAGCCTCTAAATCAACCCTATGAGTAGTGTATAAGGAAAACAATTATAAGGTCCTTATGTTGTAATCTAAAACTCTGGAGATACTACATACAGTATCTCACAAAAGTGAGTACACCCCTCACATTTTTGTAAATATTTTATTACATCTTTTCATGTGACAACACTGAAGAAATTACACTTTGCTACAATGTAAAGTAGTGAGTGTACAGCTTGTATAACAGTGTAAATTTGCTGTCCCCTCAAAATAACTCAACACACAGCCATTAATGTCTAAACCGCTGGTAATAAAAGTGAGTACACCGCTAAGTGAAAATGGCCAAATTGGGCCCAAAGTGTCAATATTTTGTGTGGCCACCATTATTTTCCAGCACGGCCTTAACCCTCTTGGGCATGGAGTTCACCAGAGCGTCACAGGTTGCCACTGGAGTCCTCTTCCACTCCTCCATAACAACATCACAGAGCTGGTGGATGTTAGAGATCTTGCGCTCCTCCACCTTCCGTTTGAGGATGCCCCACAGATTCTCAATAGGGTTTAGGTCTGGAGACATGCTTGGCCAGTCCATCACATTTAACCTCCGCTTTTTTAGCAAGGCAGTGCTCATCTTGAAGGTGTGTTTGGGGTCCTTATCATGTTGGAATACTGCCCTGCGGCCCAGTCTCCGAAGGGAGAGGATCATTCTCTGCTTCAGTATGTCGCAGTACATGTTGGCATTCATGGTTCCCTCAATGAACTGTAGCTCCCCAGTGCCGGCAGCACTCATGCAGCCCCAGACCATGACACTCCCACCACCATGCTTGACTGTAGGCAAGACACACTTGTCTTTGTATTACTCACCTGGTTGCCGCCACACGCTTGACACCGTCTGATCCAAAATTTAGCAAACTGTTTGCAGGCTTTCTTGTGCATCATCTTTAGAAGAAGCTTCCTTCTGGGACGACAGCCATGCAGACCAATTTGATGCAGTGTGTGGCGTATGGTCTGAGCACCGACAGGCTGACCCCCCCACCACTTCAACCTCTGCAGCAATGCTGGCAGCACTCATAGATCTATTTCCTTAATCTTTCTATAGCCTAGGCCATCTTTATGTAGAGCAACAATTTATTTTTATCAGAACTTCCAGTGACCAGTATGAGAGAGTGAGACCGATGACACCAAATTTAACACACCTGTTCTCCATTCACATTTGAGACCGTGTAACACTAACAAATCACAATTGGCTAATTTGGCCCAATTTGGACATTTTTACTTAGGGCTGTACTCACGTTTGTTGCCAGTGGTTTAGACATTAATGGCTGTGTTGAGTTATTTTGAGGGAACAGAACATTTACACTGTTTCTTCAGTGTTGTCACATGAAAAGATATAATAAAATATTTACAAAAATGTGAGGGGTGTATTCACTTTTGTGAGATACTGTTACTAGACGTGCAATTCATTTAGTTCCTAATTCGTTTTTTAACAAATTTTGACAAATTCGTTAATTACGAATTTCCGAAATTACGAATTTCCGAAATTACGAATTTTTTAATTTCCGAATTTCGGATTTCCGAATTTTGGGATTTCCGAATTTCGGATTTTTCAATTTCCAAAATTTCCGAATTTCAAAATTTGCGAAATTACGAATTTCCGAAATTACGATTTTCCGAAATTACGAATTTTTAATTTCCGAAATTACGAATTTTTTAATTTCCGAATTTCGATTTTCGAATTTTGGGATTTCCGAATTTCGGATTTTTCAATTTCCAAAATTTGCGAAATTTCCGAATTTTGAAATTTCCGAATTTCGAAATTACGAATTTCCAAAATTACGAATTTCCAAAATTACGAATTTCCAAAATTCCGGATTTCCGAATTTTGGGATTTCCGAATTTCGGATTTTTCAAAATTACGAATTTCCGAAATTACGAATTTTTAATTTCCGAATTTCCGAATTTCGAATTTCCGAATTTTCGGAATTCGGAAATTCAAAAATTTGAAAATTCTAAATTTAAGAAAAAAAGAAAGAAAATCTGTAATTCTAAATAATAACTAACTATTAAATTATAGGTATTGGAATTCCCTTTCAAATTTGTCTGTTAGTGAACGTAACGAGTATGAATTTATCCGAAGTTACGAATTATCTGAAATAACGAATGCCGCATCTAACCAAATGAAATTTTGGGATTTTCAAATCTTTGAATTCCCAAATTCCGAAAATTCGGAATTCCGAAAATTCGGAATTTTGGATATCCCAAAATTCGGAAATTCGTAAATTCAAAATTCGTAAATTCTGAAATACGAAATTCGGAAATTCGGAAATTCGAAAATTCGGAAATTCGGAAATTCAAAAATTCGGAAATCCGAAAATACGAAATTTGAACATTCGGGAATCCGAAAATACGAAATTCGAAAATTCGGGAATTCGGAAATCCGAAAATAAGAAATTCGGAAAATATAAATGTGAAAATTCCGAAATTTTCGATTTTCCGAATTTCTGAAAAAAGCAAAACCACAAATGAAACGAAAATGAACAAATTTTTTGTCAGTGCACATGTCTAACTGTTACTGTACATACAATACAATGGTGTCAGAGGCTTGATGGAGATATGGATGGCACACTGTTCCATGTGTCTTGGCAGTGCACTTGAGTTCAACCATTTTAGGTTTCTGTTATGCAAATCCTAAGACAAATCTTAGATACCTTTCTGCCCTTAGATCCTCTGCACTGTCTCCTGGGATTTCCTTTTTCAGGTATCCTTAAGCACTCCAAAAGACTTACTACATATATCCTGGTGGCATCCAGGAGACTCAGTCCTCCAATATTGGATGGCTGCAGAGACAGCCAGAGAGAGGTACTACAGAATTGTTTAATAAAACATTGGCTTTTTGGAACCTATCCTCTTATGCTACCATTCATCACCTCTCCCTGATCTACCCTTATGCTGTATTATATACTTAAGTTATTATGGTGTGCATTCTTGCCAATTTAAGTCTTATACACTGCTGAAGGGGTGGGGACATCTGGCTAGTCCCTATCAAGTCTCAGCAACAGTTGTGAATGTCTATTATCTTTTTCAGTCTGATCTTTCTTCTTCTACAGCTTTAAAATGTTCAATGTGTACACTTCAGAACTCTCCATAATGTGAATCTATATGCTAATTAATATTAAGATTTAATCTGCTTGACTAGGGATGCACCCAGGGACGGCCCTACCATGGGACCCAGTGGTACCATGGGTCCCGAGCAGCACTTTCAGGGGGGCCGCCCATGAGCAGTGGCAGAACTGTTTCCCACAAGCCAGCCCGTCCACTGCTTATTCCACAGTGAGGGAGACCATCACTGCTGCTGTTAGAGGTAACAGGAGCAGGCCGGGACAGATTACAGCCCATTGCTCATCACATCGCTGTAGATGGGGACTGGAATCTCCGCCCCCTGTACCTCCCCCCTACCTCTCTCCGCCAGCATTTTTTTCAAGCACGGCTATTGTCCTGCAGGAATACAGTGACATCCCTGAGGTGGAGCCTCCTGGCCTCTGCTGTTTGAGTGGGCGGGATGGGGGTGCACCTGAACTACGAGATCTCGCCCGGCCAATTTGGTGTGACAGTGAGCAGAGGGAGACAAGCCAGTGTGTGTGGAGGTAAAATCATTTTGCTGTACCTTGTGTAGCTTGCAGGCACCTCTATGCTAAATCTCCTGGATTACTGCAGTTTAGCATGGAAGTGCTGCCTGTTAGCTGACATTTGGGCTTAATGATTGTCACTGTTTCCGGGTTTTCACTGCCCCCTGGTGTATACCCTCCTTACCCCTCCCTGGTGTATACCCTCCTGACCCTCCCTAGTACCCTCCTGACCTCTCCCTGGTGTATACCATCCTGACCTCTCCCTAGTACCCTCCTGACCCCTCTCTTGTGTGTGCCCTCCTGACCCTCCTTAGTACCCTCCTGACCCCTCCCTGGTGTATACCCTCCTGACCCTTCCTAGTACCCTTCTGACGCCTCCCTGGTGTATACCCTCCTGACCCTTCCTAAGACCCTCCTGACCCCTCCCTGGTGTGTGCCCTCCTGACCTTCCTTAGTACCCCCCTGACCCATCCCTGGTGTATACCCTTCTGACCCATCCCTGGTGTATACCCTCCTGACCCTTCCTAGTACCCTTATGACCCCTCCCTGGTGTATACCCTCCTAACCATCCCTGGTGTGTACCATCCTGACCCTTCCTAGTACCCTCCTGACCCTCCCTGGTGTATACCCTCCTGACCCTTCCTAGTATCCTGCTGACCCCTCCCTAGTGTATACCCTCCTGAACCTTCCTAGCACCCTCCTGACCCCTCCCTGGTGTATACCCTCCTGACCCCTCCCTGGTGTATACTCTCCTGACCCCTCCCTGGTGTATACCTTCCTGACCCCTCCCTGGTGTATACCCTTCTTACCCCTCCCTAGTGTGTGTGCCCTCCTTAGTACCCTTCTGACCATCCCTGGTGTATACCCTCCTGACCCTCCCTGGTACCCTCCTGACCCCTCCTTGGTGTATACCCTCCTAACCCTTCCTAGTACCCTCCTGAACCCTCCCTGGTGTATACCCTCCTGACCCTCCCTAGTACCTTCCTGACCCCTCTCTGGTGTATACCCTCCTGACCCCTCCCTAGTACCCTCCTGACTCCTCCCTGGTGTATACTCTCCTGCTCCTCCCTGGTGTATACCCTCCTGACCCCTCCCTGGTGTATACCCTCCTGACCCCTCCCTGGTGTATACCCTCCTGACCCCTCCCTGGTGTATACCCTCCTGACCCCTCCCTGGTGTATACCCTCCTGACCTTTCCCTGGTGTATACTCTCCTGATCCCTCCCTGGTGTGTGCCCTCCTGACCCCTCCCTGGTGTGTGCCCTCCTGACCCCTCCCTGGTGTGTGCCCTCCTGACCCCTCCCTGGTGTGTGCCCTCCTTAACCCCTCCCTGGTGTGTGCCCTCCTTAACCCCTCCCTGGTGTGTGCCCTCCTTAACCCCTCCCTGGTGTGTGCCCTCCTTAAAAAAAAAAATAATAAAATCAAAAAAAAAAAAAAAAATAACCCTAAAAAAAAAAAAAAAAAAAACCCTGGTGTGTGCCCTCCTTAACCCCTCCCTGGTGTGTGCCCTCCTTAACCCCTCCCTGGTGTGTGCCCTCCAAAACCCCTCCCTGGTGTGTGCCCTCCTTAACCCCTCCCTGGTGTGTGCCCTCCTTAACCCCTCCCTGGTGTGTGCCCTCCTTAACCCCTCCCTGGTGTGTGCCCTCCTTAACCCCTCCCTGGTGTGTGCCCTCCCGACCCCTCCCTGGTGTGTGCCCTCCTTAACCCCTCCCTGGTGTGTGCCCTCCTTAACCCCTCCCTGTTGTGTGCCCTCCTTAACCCCTCCCTGTTGTGTGCCCTCCTTAACCCCTCCCTGGTGTGTGCCCTCCTGACCCCTCCCTGGTGTGTGCCCTCCTGACCCCTCCCTGGTGTGTGCCCTCCTTAACCCCTCCCTGTTGTGTGCCCTCCTTAACCCCTCCCTGTTGTGTGCCCTCCTTAACCCCTCCCTGGTGTGTGCCCTCCTTAACCCCTCCCTGGTGTGTGCCCTCCCGACCCCTCCCTGGTGTGTGCCCTCCTTACCCCTCCCTGGTGTGTGCCCTCCTTAACCCCTCCCTGTTGTGTGCCCTCCTTAACCCCTCCCTGGTGTGTGCCCGCCTGACCCCTCCCTGGTGTGTGCCCTCCTGACCCCTCCCCGGTGTGTGCCCTCCTGACCCCTCCCCGGTGTGTGCCCTCCTGACCCCTCCCCGGTGTGTGCCCTCCTGACCCCTCCCCGGTGTGTGCCCTCCTGACCCCTCCCTGGTGTGTACCCTCCCTGCCTCTGTCTGAAACCCCCCCCCACCCACCGCCACCATCACCGCTGCCTCTGACTGAACCCCCCCACCACCACCGCCTCTGACTGAACCTCCCCACACCACCACCACTGCCTCTGACTGACCCCCCCCCCACCACCACCGCTGCCTCTGACTTAACCCCCACTGCCACTGATGCCTCTGACTGAACAACCCCCCCCCCCCCCACCCACCACCGCTGCCTCTGACTGAACCCACCACCACATCTGCCTCTGACTGAATCCCCCCCCACCACCACATCTGCCTCTGACTGAACCCCCCACCACCACATCTGCCTCTGACTGAACCCCCCACCATCACCACAGCTGCATTGGATGGAACCCCCCAACCACCACTACTGTTGCATGTAAATCTAACTCCCTAATACATTATTTTATATCATGACAATTAAAACGAAAATTTTATGTATGTGGGGGCCTTTTGGTGGGCGTGATTTTATCTTTTGGGGGGGGCAGCATTTAATTCTTGGGCCAGCCCTGGATGCACCGATACCATTTTTTTTTTACAATGAGCACAAGTACCGATATTATTTTTTTAGTACTCGCCAATACCAATTACCGATACCTACCACAACTGTTTTGTTTTAACTTCAGCTGTCAGCATAGGTACAAAGCATTGAAAAGTTATTTACAAATGAAATAAATAGATTTTTTTTAAATTTAGCGCTTTTTCAATGTGAAATCTGTAAATATATGTTAATATATATATATATATATATATATATGTGTGTGTGTGTGTGTGTGTGTGTGTGTGTGTGTGTGTGTGTGTGTGTGTGTGTAAAAATATTCACTAACAAAGCAAACAAAAAAAAAGTTTACATTTTTTATTGTTTATAAAATAGATGTGAAAAAAGCAGGAAAATAATAATGAAATGGAGGCGAATAGGGAGTTAATTAAGGCTGATTAGAGTAAATTAAGGGTTAAACAGAGGAACATTTGTTCATCCCTTTGATCTGCAGATGAAGAAACAGAAATATACAAAAAGAAACCTTGTTTCTTTTTATTTTAGTGTTTCAGGGCTGAGCAATGTTGGTAATAAACATTGCCGGCAGTTTTTTTTTTTGACAGCTGTAATTACCAGACTTCTTTAACATTGGGGAGACCCACTGACAGCTCAAAGAACTGAACCTGAAAGTATCGGTTTCAGGTATCGATGCATTTGCACGAGTAACCGATACTTGCAAATACTCGGTATCGGCACTGATACTAGTATCGGTGCAACCCTAAGCTTAACCATTTGTACATTTGATTAGCTGGACTTGCTCTGATGCTTTATTTGTTACTACCTTTTACAACCCCATAGCTATCATCTATTTTAAAATTACCTTATTTTTTTGGTTAAAAATTATACATTTTCTTGGTTTAAACATTTGATAATGTTAATGATAATTGATGATTACTGATAATTTGTTATAAAAAACCTGCAGGGGATCAAATAATAATTTTCCTCACTGTTTGGGTTTGAGATTTGCAAATCATGCAGATTTTACACAGCGTCTTCATTTTTTGGGAATTGGAGTTGTACTTTGTTATAAAAAAAAGTTGTAAGCTTCATGTAGTGATGAAAGCTGCTAGCAACCTTTCGTAAATCAACCCTGTAGTGTTAAAATATTTTTTCACAGCCATGGTGACCTCAGAGGGGCCATTTAGTTGCACCTATAAATTCTTAAAATAAAATAAATAGTGTGTCCATGTAACTGATATAATGATCGTAAGGAAGGTCTTTGATGATTGGCTACATTTTTCCAGTGACTTCCAGTTTGTAGTAATAAAGGTTATCCTTGTGTTTGTTTGCAGGGACAGGATGGAGGCCATGGAGAAACAGATTGCCAGCCTCACAGGACTGGTCCAAAGTGCTTTGATGCGGAGCTCTGACGGTGAAAACCCAAGGTATGAGAAATTAGGTTAATGAAGTGACAAAAGCAGATCACAACCGTTCAGATGTAACCAGAAAATAGGGGTGATTATGGAAATTGGTGCTCATCTGTAAATCCCTATAATGGTATCATTTGCCTAGCTACGTATTGAATTCCAAAGGGCCATCTGCCCACTTTTGAGCCCTTTTCTCTCTCACAAGTTCAGATGGAGAACAGTGCAGACAGTCCTGTAGTATGCTGGTATTTCACAACTCTTATCATTTCACAAGTATAAGAGATTTCACATAATTATACTAGCTGAAATTAAATATAATGTCAAGACTTAATAGAAATAAAGGCTGTTTTACTGCATATATTTACCAATTATTATCATTTACAATATTTTATTGCGCCATCTTTTTTATTTGGTACTGCACAAAATATGTATATATGCTGATGCAGAATATTAGGCCAGATTATAACATTGTTTGAAAAGGAAGGATTAAGGAAGGTTATATGTAGAAAGAAGCTTGTGCTTAGCGTAGTCTCTGAAAATGAGCAACAAATGTATGAAGGACCAGGTTGGGGAGAGTTGCATGTTACAGCTAAAGTGTATGTCAAGCCAAACGTATTTATTCATGATCACTTTTAACTACTTGCCAACCACCCGCCGCAGATGTACTGCAAGGTGTCTCGGCTGCGAAAATCGTTCGCTGGGCAAGCACACGCTCTCCGATTGGCCAGCAGGGGAGCCAATCAGTGGGTCTGGTGGACTCTATGTCCGCCGCCCACCCGTAATCGTTCCCCACAGAGACAGAAGGGTGATCTGCCGAAGTTAACAAGGCAGTTACATAGTTAGTCAGGTTGAAAAAAGACACAAGTCCATCCAGTTCAACCACAAAAAAAAAATACTATCATACAATCCCATATACCCAATTCTATACCCACAGTTGATCCAGAGGAAGGCAAAAAACCCCAGCAGAGCATGATCCAATGCAGGGGAAAAAATTCCTCCCAAGAGGCAATCAGATTTTCCCAGACCTCTGTTTTGTCAGGGGATGACACTGAGACCTATCTTCCTGCTAAGCAGGATGACGGATCTGTGTGTTTCCCCAGTCACACCCCATACAGTTAGCAATCACAAACAGGGAAGACGTTTAACCCCTTGATCGCCCCTGATGTTAACCCCTTCCCAGCCTACTAATATTGTACACATTTTTAGCACTGGTTTCCCAAAAAGTGTCAAAAATGTCAGGTGTCCGATCCGTCCGCTGCAGTTCCGCTAAAAATTGCTGATCGCCGCCATTACTAGTAAAAACAATTAAATAAAAAAATAATTAAAATAGCAATAAATCTATCCCCTATTTTGTAGATGCTATAACTTTTGCACAAACAAATCAATATACACTTATTTGTTTTTTAATCAAAAATATGTAGAAGAATATATATTGGCCTAAACTGATGAATACATTTGTTTTTTTATGAATTATTTGGTTATATTTTATAGCGGAAAGTAAAAAATATATATATTTTTTTTTATATTGTCTGTCTTTTTTTGTTTATAGCGCAAAATAAAAACCCAGAGGTGATCAAATACCACCAAAAAAAAGCTCTATTTGTGGGGAAAAAATAAAGTTTTGGGTACAACGTCGCATAACCGCGCAATTGTCAGTTAAAATAACGCAGTGCCATATCGCACTAAATGGCCTGGTTATTAAGGGGGTAAATCCTTTCAGGGCTGAAGTGGGTAAATAGCCATGAGGAAGGATTAAGTCTGGCACACAATATCTGTTTTTTTTTCAACCCAGTGGGCTGAAGGAAAAAAAACCGGAGGCGCTTGGAAGGAGCTTGCTGTACTAACTAGCATATGTTAGTACAGCGATCTCTCTGCTGAGCTATTGTGTTCTGACAGGGGGACCGCCCCTCTGCCAGAACAGACCGGTCAGCGCTCGCAGCTGTTGGCTGCCAGAGCTGATCGGATGATTTATTTTTAAGCATGCCCATTCAACAGAAGCTGGCCAGGCTGATATTTACACAGGCCGAATGTTGGCCGGTTTCTGTTGAACCAGCTGATATTCTGCCTGTGTGTACCAGGCATTATAATCCCTGCAGGACTTTACTGCTATTCTCAGCTCCATTGATTTTTCCCTCACTATTGCTCATATGCAAAGAATACAGGAAATGCTAGGATGTGGCTATAGACCAGGGGTCGGCAACCCCTGGCACACAGCCACACTTGGGATGGCATGCAAGAGCAATCCTGGCAGACTCATCTCCCACACATGAAAGCCGGCCAGCGGCTGCATGCAAGTAAAACAGAGCAGCTGGTTCACAGTCACCTTTCTTCCCGCCCCCAAGGGTTCTGCACTCCGCGATCTGTGCAGTGAAGCAGTTGGACACTCCAGAGTCCAGGGCTAGGCAGCTCTCCTATTGTTATTAGGTGCATGCAGATAGGAAAGTAGGAGAGAGCTGCGTGGGAAGTCGCAAAAAGTTGGTGTGCTGCTGTGCTCCCTGTGCTGTATATTTTAACTTTATTTTAATCTTCTTCTCCTTGGATGGGACACCTGGCACCTGGCTTTGTAAGTACTGCTTTGCACCTGGCTTTGTAAGTACTGCTTTGCACCTGGCTTGGCATGTGCTGCTTTGTAACTGGCTTTGCAGTACTTGCAAAGCCAGTTACAAAGTAGTACATACAAAGCCATTTCTAGAGCAGTAAGTATAACTGGCTTTATGAGTACTATTTTATCACTGGCTTTGCAGGTACTGCTTTGTAACTGGCTTTGTAGCGGGGTCACCATCAGGGCAGTGCGGACAGGATAGTGCTTTGCTGTTTATCACACAGCGAGCAGGTGGCCGTAGGGAAGGCAAGCAGCGCAGCGAGGGCAACTAGGACCGAAGTGCTCTGGAGGAAGAAGATCTCCACTGCCTCCCTGACACCCAAAAAGGTGAGCAGCATCACCTCCCAGAGCCTGGACTTCTCCCACCTCCTCTCCGCTCCCAGCATCAACAATGACGGTGGCTCAGAGGACGAGGACTGACCGGAGCCACAGGCAGCCAGGGGTCTGCTGGAAAGAGCAAAGCACCCTCATCAACACCCAGAAGTGTCAGCATTAATGTCATACTGCTGGCATGGAAGGTACCAAGCATCACACACATTCACCGACACGCAGACAGGCACTGGCACAGGTGGGCACAGGAGTGACTGCATACAGGGCTAGGGGGTCTCTCTTTCACCGCTCTCCCCCTCTCTCTCTATCTCTCTCTCTCTCCTCCCTCTCTCTCTCCTCCCTCTCTCTCTCCCCCTCCCTATCTCTCCCTTCTCCCCCTCTCTCTCTCTCCCCCTCTCTCTCTCCCCCTCCCCCCTCTCTCTCTCTCTCTCTCTCTCTCTCTCTCAACTTCCTCTCTCTCTCTCATCTCTCTCTCTCTCTCTCTCTCTCTCTCTCTCTCTCTCTCTCTCTCTCTCTCTCTCTCACCCCTCGCTTTCTCTCTCACCCCTCGCTTTCTCTCTCACCCCCATCTCTCTCTCTCTCTCACCCCCTCCTCTCTCTCTCCCCTCTCTCCTTCCTCTCTCACCCCCCTCTCGCTCGCTCTCTCCCCCCTCTCCCTCTCTCTCTCCCTCCCCCCTCTCTCTCTCCTCTCTCACCTCTGTCTCTCTCCTCTCTCACCTCTCTCTCTCTCTCTCACTCTCTGTCTCTCTCCTCCTCTCACCTCTGTCTCTCTCCTCTCTCACCTCTGTCTCTCTCTCTCTCTCACCTCTGTCTCTCTCCTCTCTCTCCTCTCTCACCTCTGTCTCTCGCTCTCCTCTCTCCGCTCTAGTCTCTCTCACCCCTCTCTCACTCTCCCCTCCTCTCACCTCCTCTCTCCCCTCTCCCCCCTCTCTCTCTCTCTCACCCCCTCCTCTCGCTCTCACCCCCTCTCTCTCTCTCTCACCCACCCCCCCTCCTCTCTCTCTCCCCCCCACCCCCCCTCTCTCTCTCTCCCCTCACCCCCTCTCTCTCTCTCTCTCTCTCTCTCTCTCCTCGCCCTCACCCCCCACTCTCTCTCTCGCCCTCACCCCCCCCTCTCTCTCCCTCCCCCCTCTCTCTCTCTCACTCCCCCCTCTCACCCCCCCCTCTCTCTCTCTCTCTCCTCCTCCCCCCCCCTCTCTCTCGCTCTCCCCCTCTCTCTCTCGCCCTCTCTCGCCCCACCCCCCTCTCTCTCTCTCTCTCTCACCCCCCTCTCTCTCTCTCTCTCTCCTCTCTCTCTCTCCACCCCCCCCCCTCTCTCCTCTCTCTCTCCCTCTCTCTCTCTCTCTCTCTCCCCTCTCTCTCTCATCTCTCTCTCTTCCTCCTTCCTCCCTCCACCCACCTCTCTCTCACCCACCTCTCTCTCTCACCCACCCCTCTCTCTCTCTCTCACCCACCCCCCCTCTCTCTCTCTCTCTCTCTCTCCACCCACCCCTCTCTCTCTCTCTCTCACCCACCCCCCCTCTCTCTCTCTCTCCTCTCTCTCTCTCTCTCTCACCCCTCCCCTCTCTCTCCTCTCTCTCTCTCCCTCTCTCTCCTCCCACCCTCTCTCTCACCTCCTCTCTCTCACCTCCCTCACCTCTTCTCTCTCTCGCCCACCTCTCTTCTCTCCTCTCTCGCCCACCCTCTCTCTCTCTCTCGCCCACCTCTCTCTCGCCCACCTCCTCTCTCTCTCTCTCTCTCTCTCCCCCTATCTCTCTCTCCCCCTCTCTCTCTCCCCCTCTCTCTCTCTCACCCCCCTCTCTCTCTCCCCCCCCCCCTCTCTCTCCTCCCCCCCCTCTCTCCCCCCCCTCTCCACCCTCTCTCTCTCTCTCACCCCCCTCTCCCTCTCTCTCACCCCCCTCTCTCTCTCTCTCTCTCTCTCCCCCCCTCTCTCCTCCCCTCTCTCCTCTCCCCCTCTCACCCCCCTCTCTCTCTCTCCTCTCCCTCCCCCCCCTCCCTCTCTCTCTCCTCCTCTCCCCCCCCTCTCTCTCTCCTCTCTCACCTCTGTCTCTCTCCTCTCTCACCTCTCTCTCTCTCCTCTCTCACCCTCTGTCTCTCTCCTCCTCCTCTCTCCCTCTGTCTCTCTCCTCTCTCACCTCTGTCTCTCTCCTCTCCTCCCTCTCTCCCCCTCTTCTCTCCCTCTCTCACCCCTCTCTCTCACCCCCCTCTCTCTCTCTCTCTCCTCACCTCTCCCCGCCCCCCCCCCGCCTCTCTCTCTCTCCTCCCCCCCTCTCTCTCCCACCCCCCCCTCTCTCTCTCTCCCTCCCTCTCTCTCTCGCCCTCACCCCCCCTCTCTCTCTCCGCCTCTCACCCCCTCTCTCTCTCTCGCCCTCACCCCCCCTCTCTCTCTCCTCGCCCACCACCCCCCCTCTCTCTCTCCCCACCCATCCCCCTCCCCCCCCTCACCCCCCCCCCTCACCCCCCCCCCCTCTCTCTCTTCTCCCCTCACCCCCCCTCTCTCTCTCTCACTCTCTCTCCCTCACCCCCCCCTCTCTCTCTCCTCGCCCCCACCCCCCCTCTCTCTCTCACCCACCCCTCCTCACCCACCCCTCTCTCACCCACCCCCCCTCTCTCTCTCACCCACCCCTCCTCTCTCTCAACCCCCCCCCCTCTCTCTCTCTCCCACCCCTCCTCTCCACCCCCCCCTCTCTCTCTCCCTCTCTCTCTCTCTCTCTCTCCCACCCCCTCTCCTCTCCTCTCCTCTCCCCCCCTCTCTCTCTCTCCCTCTCTCGCCCACCCTCCTCTCTCTCTCCATCCCGCGCCCACCTCTCTCATCTCCACTCTCTCTCCCCTCTCCCACCCCCCTCTCTCTCTCTCTCTCTCCCCCACCTCTCTCACCCCACCCTCTCTCTCCTCACCCTCTCCCTCACCCTCTCCTCTCTCTCTCGCCCACCTCTCTCTCTCTCTCTCACCTCTCTCTCTCTCACCTCTCTCACCTCTCCTCTCTCACCCCTCCTCTCCTCACCTCTCTCACCTCTCTCTCTCCCCCTCTCTCTCTCTCACCTCTCTCTCCTCACCTCTCTCTCTCTCACCCCCTCCTCTCTCTCTCTCTCTCTCTCTCTCCACTCTCTCTCCTCTCTCTCAAAACCCCTCCCCCCCCTCTCTCTCTCCCCCCCCCCCCACCTCTCTCTCTCTCTCCCCCACCTCTCTCTCTCTCATCCCCACCCCCCTCTCTCTCTCCTCTCTCCCCCCTCTCTCTCTCTCTCTCTCTCTCCCTCTCTCTCTCTCACTCTCTCTCTCTCTCTCGCTCTCCTCTCTCTCTCTCTCTCTCTCTCCACTCCTCTCTCTCTCTCTCTCGCCCGCCTCTCTCTCTCTCGCCCCCCTCTCTCTCTCTCGCCCGCCTCTCTCTCTCTCTCTCTCTCGCCCGCCCTCTCTCTCTCACCTCTCTCTCTCGCTCGCACTTCCTCGCCCCGCCTCTCTCTCTCTCTCTCTCTCGCCCCGCCTCTCTCTCTCTCTCTCTCTCTCGCCCACCCTCTCTCTCTCTCTCTCTCCCCCCTCTCTCTCTCTCTCTCTCTCTCTCCCTCACCGCCCGCCTCTCTCCTCTCTCTCTCTCTCGATCTCTCGCCCCTCTCTCCTCTCTCTCTCTCTCTCCTCACCTCACCCTCTCTCTCCTCTCTCTCTCTCTCTCTCTCCTCTCTCGCCCTCACCCCCCTCCCTCTCCTCTCTCTCTCTCTCTCTCTCTCTCCTCTCTCTCGCCCTCACCCCCCCTCTCTCTCTCTCTCGCCCTCACACCCCCCCCTCTCTCTCTCTCTCGCCCTCACCCCCTCACTCTCCCTCTCTCTCTCTCTCTCTCTCCTCAACCTCTCTCTCTCTCTCTCGCCCTCACCCCCCTCTCTCTCTCTCTCTCTCTCTCTCTCCCTCACCCCTCTCTCCTCTCTCTCTCTCACTCTCCCGCCCTCCCCCCCCCCTCTCTCTCTCTCTCACTCTCTCACCCCCCTCTCTCTCTCTCTCT